>BRYE01000017.1:17182228-17184728 GCA_030159115.1 Actinidia arguta var. hypoleuca | reverse complement strand
TTAATTATACAAATCACAAATTTAGTTTGAAAAATCCAATTCACCCCCCCTCTTGGGTTACCTATTGGGCCAACAAGTAGGTGGCGCATGAAAGCACGTGCGGTGTTAGATTTCGACTGTGTTGACTTTAGGGGTTTCGTCTCGAGGAGACGAACAAGGTGATGATATTAGAAATCGATTTAGAGCACTTTTGTAGAGGTTCAAAATTCAACCTAAGTTCTGATACCAATTGTTGTGCCCTGAATCGTTTCACACCAGTCACACACACACACACACACACACACAATGATTTACGAGGTTCGACGAAATTGCCTACTGTCGGCATTTTACTATTATAGAAAAACAGATACAACTCTTAGTTTTTCTCTCTCAACAAGAAATATAGAGTTTAAGAGAAAAGAAAACAAACCATATTTGCTATTCTACGATTCTGATCTCATAATCCTATATTTAGGACTTTCAATCCCTTTTATAGACTAATGAATTAGGACTTTAAATTCAAATCCAAAATAGACTTTGAAGCAAATCAAAAAAGAGGAGTTTGAACCCGACTCCAATGAAGATAACATAAACTTTGTATGGAAAGCCACAACTGAATATCTTGGTCCCCCCATAGACCAAAAAAATTGAAAGCTGTGTGAGCACACGAATGGTCCTGCATGACAAGGAAATTTACCAGTTACCAATAGCATACGATACTCAAAAACTTTTTGCTCAATGTCTTTTTTTCATGACACTCATGTGATTGCAAGCGGTGACCGAGCCACGTAAGGATAAGTGGTGGTTAATGGACCTCATTAAAAAAATATATTATTTTTCTTAATAAAACTTATCATAAATATAATTTTAACCTTACAAAAATTAATAATTTATTCTCAATTATATAATTTTGATCCCATTAAACATAAATTATGACTCTTTAACTACTCTCGGTGACTTGTAAATCTACTTTCCAAATTTGAATGCATGTCACATTTCTTTGATAAGTTATTCCATGGTTTTAGATCCCCACGTCTTTCTAAATGCAGGGTCCACATTATCACTTGGTTCTTAAGTGTGTTGGGAGGACACGTAATTCTTCTATTTGTCTCTGACCAAAAAGAAAAAACCAAAGGAAAAAAAAAGATCAATTTCGGTGCCGTACGTGATTTGTAACACGAAATTTCCTTGGCAGGACCATTAAATGTTGCAGGCACATGACTTATCTAGAGGAGGGACCCAACTGCTCGAGCTGTAACTAGCCATCAAAAGTGTTTACTTTCTCATTCTTTTGCCTAAAATTATCAAAATTTATGTATTTTGGATGGAGCGGACAAATTGCAAGTTCATAGAATGAGAAATTTGCAACTCTTCGAGTATGGTAATTATTTTTCACCATACCCATATTTGCAGGAACAATACTAGAAAAAATGACAATGGACAACATTTTCTCACACGTTAGGTTCTAAATATCGATCGACACGTTACGTATTGAGAATTTGGCATTTCAATACGGATATTTTAATAAATATGATCGATACAATCCCATTTCTATATGACTATGTTACCGATACAGTTATTAATACCATAATTTAGAACCTTACAATCAAGAGCGAAATCAGAATGAATATTCAGTGGGGTCAAAAGAGTCGGAATGCAATTCAATTACTTCATTGGCCATAGAAGCAAACAAACAAGTCCCTCTGTACTCCATCCCGTGTCCATCGTGTGATCATAAGTGGAGCCACGTAAAGGTCGCAACTCCCGAGGCCTTATTTCGGATGGTGAAACGTAGCTACACTATTCATGTGACAAAAGAAGTTCGCGTCTTTTTGACACCGTAGTGATATATAAGGTGGAAATCTTATCAAGATTTTTGGTGCCCTTGTGAAAATCATATGCCCGAGGCACAGGCCTCATGGTCCTCAAGGTCTAGTCATTTTCTTAGGTAAAGAGACAATTTTATGCAATTAATACGAAAAGTAGGGGTCGGTCGAGGCTACTAAGACTTTCGTCCTATAAATTTGTCACAGGAGTGCTTATCTCAACAACCCATCTCTCTCCAATCTCTTAGCCATTCCTTCTAAGTCTCATTCTTGATCAGTTTTGGCAAGTTTTGGTTTGTTACCATTGCCTGAACTTGAAAAGACCACAATGGCCAAGAAAGCGAAAGCAAGGTTTGTGACAGAAGTCGCTCCACAAAAGCTAGTCTCTGCGACGAAGCGCTCATTTGCGAAAATGGACACCATTGATGAGGAAGAGAGAGACTTACACACCAATGAAAGCATTTCTTCTCCTTTTGATCGAGAGGCATATCGCGAACTTGAAGTCTCTCTTTTTGCTTAGGCCTTTGAGCCTGCAAGTAGAATAAATTAACTGCGTGCAAAAGAAGAATAAATTATCGTCGAATTTCTTGTTTCGTGTCGATTTGAGTAGATCTTCACAGCCTGCATTTTAGGGGGCAGTGATGGTTAGCAGGTTTTTGAGGGAAGTTTTTCATGTTCACCCCCCTTCATCACCA
>BRYE01000017.1:17159728-17167228 GCA_030159115.1 Actinidia arguta var. hypoleuca | reverse complement strand
TAATTCAATCAATCGAATTTCTCAAAATTTCAATGCAGGTTTTGTATAACTCAAATCTTTCGACTACGTCGTGAGTTTCAGATTCGAAATATTTAACTTTAAAAATAATGATTCTTTCAATCTTTAACTTCTAGAATAAATTTGGTTATTATAATCAAGAACGTGCGGAATCCAACTCACGTATAAACGATACAAGGCAACGTAATACTGAGTATGGCATTCCCACATAAACATTATCGGACATAATAGGACAACCAAGTTTTCAAAAATATCTAGAAGAAGAAGAAGAAGAAGAAAAAGAAGATCTAATAGTTGATTGGATTGCATAATTGTAGTCCAAGCGCCGTTAAATCGACTTAAATTGATCCTAAATTAGTTTAATTATATATTTTTATTGTGTTTTGTACCTAAAGTCGTGTTTGAGTTCATTATAAAAAAATATTGATAAAAAAGAGAATTCGAAGCCATAAAAGTGATCCGGAGTGTAGGCATGTATATCGAGGATCATTATCGAGATTTGTCTCGGGAATTATGAAACTTTTCCCTTGTAACTCGGAATGAAATAAAAGACATGCCGTTGAAAAGATCTCACAAAATTATGCAAATTTAAGTCTAACGAGCATCGCGAGAATTAGACTCCGAAGACTCCAAAATGAGGTATGAAAAAGATAAAAAAAAAATCAAAGAAGGACAAAATTGTACTTAGCATTCGAACTCCAAAAAGACAAAGGAACTAGAGTTCAAACGCTAATAAATTTTGTTGAAAAACCTGTTTCAGTATTTTAACCGTAAATATTTACTCAGATATCTGATTTATCTAATTTTTGATGCGTTGGAAAGAAGATTTCAAGGATTACAACTTTATCTCTAATAAGTATTGTCTAAATCGATCTCTAAAATGATCAAAATTGATATGGAACAGACGGGTAAGAACAAAACTGGACAGGAATTCTAATCCCACTAGGACTCGAATCGTGTAACATATATATACTTTCTTACGTTTTTGTGAATGATACATTACTTTTTAAAATTTTTTACAGCCTCCTAACTTAGTTTTTTATAGTTTTCAATAGTCTTGTAATTAATTACATTCGATTTATGTTTAATCAATTCGATTTACGATTTTATTCAATTACCCGCATTATTTTATAATTTTTCTATCATTAATTTATGTTTTTTAACATTTAAATATTCATATCAGTGTTTATATTTTAGAATATTTTTTATGTTTAATTATTTATTTTTCATAGCCATGCGTAGCTAATTTTCCCAACTTAGGATCGATTGTGAAGATCGATTGGGGATCGAGAATAAACAATGAAGGTAAAAGACTATCCACTGTTAAATCTTTCTGATTTTTATTCTTTTTTTTCTTTGTTCTAAATACTTTAGAAAACTTGGGAGTCCTATTATGTTCGGTAATCCATATGCATGAATTGTTGATTCAGCATATACGCTGCCTTATAACGTTTATGCGTGCGTTGGGTTCAGTATATATGCTACGCGAATTGATGATGTACGACCATGATTAAAATAACCAGATTTATTTTAAAAATTGAAGTTTGTAAGAACAAGTGTTTTTAGTATTTTATGTTCACCTTGGCACTGCTCCTCGTGGGATCGATACTCGTACTTCGAGTTTATTACTACTTCACAACCCGTACACTTACGGTAAGCAATTCACTTCTAGAGCGAAGACAAGTTTTGGCGCCGTTACCGAGGAGCATACTTTCGCTCAAGGGACCGCAAGTGGCGTGCTTGAACACGAACTTTAGTCCTTGCAAAATTCAGCAGATTGCTTCACCATTCATCTATCACAGCAAGAAAATCTACGGCTAAGGCAATATCGATATTCTTGTTCCACTCTTTTTGTGTTAGTTTTTAGACCTACTTATTTTTTTTATTTTTTTTTAGGAGTCTAGGCATTAATTTAGATAGGATGCGGATTTAGAGACGGTTATGTTTTGTGCTAATTGCTTATTGGTGGTATTGCTTTGTATGTGGAGATTGAAGGATCGGTTGGGGGTGACTTAATTGATTTGTTGGTATTAGAACTGATATATCTATGGAGATTGGAGGATCGGTTGGAATATAAGTGTTTTTTATGTGCATTGTATATGTATGTCCTCATATTGTAGAGATCACACAAACCGTTTAGTTCGAGCTGACCCACTTCGCAATCTTTCATTAGGATATTTGACACCATCACCCATTCAGTCTAATCCAATAGACTTACCTCGATTTCTTTTGGTTGACATCAGACCTATACCCATGGATCAACATGATCAATTGGGACATGTCCTAGGTGGGGCACAACACGTGCCACATAGGGTTAATAAGGAAGATTAGATCATGAAAGGGAGAGTAATGCGGGGGAAGTTGAGGCTGAATCTTACAATGCAAACACTCATATAAGTTATAGTACTTCCCGCACATCACACCACTTTAAATCTTAAACTGGGGATGCTACAAGTTTTATCACAGTTTCATGATTGTGAGTCTAAGAGACCATACACGCATTTAAAAGATTTTGGGGATGCATGTTCTATTTTTTAAAATAACTCATGTCCTAGAGAAATCTTACTCTTAAAACTTTTTCTATTTACTTTAAAAAACAAAGCCAAATTTTGGTTCAATTCACTAAGACCGAGGTCCATCCATTCTTGGAACACGATGGAAGGGGAGTTCTTGAAAAAGTTTTTTCTCAAAAATCGTACGAAGGCACTACGACGTGCCATATCTTAATTTGCACCAAATAGTAGCGAGAGTTTCTTCCAAGCTTGGGAGAGATTCAAGGACCTATTTAATGCATGTCCACATCATAATTTCCCGCCATGACACATAATTAATATTTTTTATTCTTCATTGTCCCCACAAATGAAGATGTTTATTGAGTCCATGTGTGTGGAAGCTTTTTCAGAAAAGACAACCGAACAAGCTTTCGAATACTTTGACTACTTAGCTAATTTGACTAGTGATTGGGCTTGTACGGGATCTCAAAATGAGACCAAATCTTCCACTGTCATACCCACATAACACATAGGCACAAAGTATCAATTGGAGGTAGAAGATGATTTAAATGCAAAATTAACTGCACTTTCAAAACAAATAGAGGCTTTGGCACATGCTAAGGCCGCCACAAGCATATCAAAAGAGACCATAACAATGTGTGCACTATGCGACACAATTGCCTCAACAAATCATTGACTATTTTATCATATGAATTGAATTCCGTTATCTGATATGAATGCCCTGGGAATGCCGAATCTAGAAAGAATGTTTCTACGAATGAATTTTATTGAGTCTGTCTCCCTAATTTGGGCTAGTGGTTCAGCCTCCACCCATTTCGTGAAATAGTCTATTACTGCTAACAAAACATTTTGTTCCCCGAAGCTCGAGGCAGACCCCCCACGATGTACACTTGCTGGCTGATGAATTAAGGGTGAGAATAGTTGCCATTTTGTATAGTTATGGACGTACACTTGGGCATCCTTCTACATGAATGGCCACCAGTATCCCTGAGTCAAAGCTTGGTGAGCCAATGATCTTCCACCGGAGTGTAGTCCGCAAATGTCTTCGTGGATTTCAAAAAGCACATCTTCAACTAGTCTCGGGTGGACGCACAGTAGATAAAGCTCAAAATATGATCTTTTGTACAAGTTCCCCATGGGGGATATCCAAAATCGTGCTACTTTTATTTGGAATTTGTGAGCCTTTTTCTTGTCTTCTGGAAACTTGTCATGTCATAGAAAATTTACAATTGGGTCCATCCATTTCGACCCAATCTCAGTGTTGACTAGGATGGATTCTTAAGGCATTTCATTATAGGGGGCCGAGATCAAATCGACTGTGATGGACCAACCTATTTCTCCTTCGAAAATTGATGTCAAGCTTGCCAATATGTCTACATGTGAATTTAAGTCCCTCAACACTTGCTCAATTTTGACTACTTTGAATTCGGTGAGGAGGGATTTCTCTATTATCAAGTACTAAGTCATCGTGGCTCCCCGAGCTTCAAATTTTTCTGTGACTTGGTTGACTACCAGATTTGAATCACTAAAAATATGGAGCTCGGGAACTTTTAGTTTACTGGAAGATTGAAGTCCCGCAATGAAAACTTCATATTCATCCTCGTTATTTGTCGTAGGGAAATTTAGCTTGAGCCAGTGCTTAAAATTGCCTCTTCGGGACTTTTTAGAACTAGTCCTTCACCTGCCCCTAAGCTGTTCTTTGCTCTGTCAATAAACATTTTCCATGCTGAGAAGGGATCAATCTGAGGCAGTTCTATATTAACCTTGAGAATCCCAGTGCTTCCCCCATTAATGATTATTTCTACACCTTGAGGTGGTTCTTTAATAATCTCGTGACCATCGAGGGCTAAATTGGTCTGAATGGACTTTCCTACTGAGCTTTTTTCCTTTCTATGTGCACATGCAAGGCAACCTTGCTCTAGATCCACAATTCTTGGTGAGAATTCACCAACAAAATTTGCCTTTTTATTGTTGCATTTGGCAAAAAGTTTATGTCTGAGTGTTTGAGCTCGATGGCCTATTTAGAGAGCCACCCAGACAAGTCTACTTTGGATAAGATGTTTTTAAGCTAAAATTCGGTATACACAACAATGGAATGTGCTTGCAAATAATGCAAGAGTTTTTGCAAAGTTGAAACTAGGGCCAACATGAGTTTTTTCAGTGGCAGGTACCTTGTTTGGTAATTCGTAAACGTCTTACTAACAAATTAGATTAGGCGTTGCTCTCCATCTACCTCTCTTAGAAGTACTAAGCTAACAGCATGTTCAGAGATAACGAGGTAGACGTAGAGCAACTCTCCTTCATCTGAGGTGGAAAGAAGCAATGGTTTGGTCAAATATTTCTTAAACTGTTGGAGTGCGAGCTCACATTCCTCATTCTATAAAACTTTTCGTATTTTTGTGAAGAAGTTCAAAAATAAACAGCATTTGTTAGAGGACTTACTAATGAACCGGTTAACTGCCGCAGCCATTTAGATCAATTTTTGAATCTCCTTTATAATCCTCGGGCTGACAAGGTCGTGATTGCCACAATTTGTTCCAAATTTTCTTCGATCCCTCGTCGTGTTACCAAGTGTTCTAGGAATTTTCCCTAACTTACCCCGAAGGCACACTTGGCCATGTTTACCTCATCTAGGTCCCTCACATGGTCCGACTCTTTTTAGCTTTTACCCATTGTTTTACCCATGATTGGCTCAAAAAATATTTTGGTGATCATCCTTTGATATGTGGCTCCGGTATTTTTTAGTTCGAAGGGCATGTTCTTGTAGCAGAATATGCCATGAAGGGGTGATGAAGGTCATTTTCTCTTAACCAAGTTCGTACATTTCTATTTGGTGGTAACCTCAGTATGCATCCAAGAAGCTCATTTGGGCATGGCCTGAAGTAGAATCCACCAACTCATCAATTTTTGGCTAGGGAAAGAAGTCTTTTGGAAAAGCTTGGTTGAGGCTTGTGAAGTCAACGTAGACTCTCGACTTGTCAGTTTTCTTTTACCACAATTGTGTTGAACAACCAGCTCGGGTAAAGAATCTCTATTATTACACTTGCCTCTTTTAGCTTTTTTATCTTTTCTATCACAGCGTCCACATACTTTGTTGTGGACCTTCTTTCTTGTTATTTCACTAGGAGAGCCTGGGGGAAGACGTTCAACTCATGTTTGACGAAACTAGGGTTTATCCCGGGCATCTCGTATGATGTCCATGTGACGACCTTGATATTAGCTATAAGAAACTGGATGAGCTCAGTCCTGTCTCGTTCTTCTAGGTTTGCACTAGTGAGAAAGAAATGATCCGAGCTTGGCTCATCTAGTTCATAGCATATCAAGTCCTCCATGACCTCGACCTCGACCTCGGGGTCTCTCCCGACATCCTCCAAGACTTTGTGCTCTTCCTCGATCACTTGTAGTTCCTTCATGACCACCTCAGTGGAGATCGTAGCGAGGTAGTATTGTTTAGCTGCCACCTGATCTTCATAAAGGATTTCTTTACCTCGAGGGTTGGAAATTGGATGACTTGGTCCAATGTGAAAGCCACTCCCTTCATCCTGTTCAATCAATCTTGCCCAATGATCGCATTATATATAGAAGGTATATTAACCACAATAAACTCTGTCACGAACTCTTGGGAACCAGCTCAGATTTTTAGGATAACAATGCCTAAGGGCCAGTGAGACTGAGCGTTAAAACTGACCAAAGGGTCTCGGCATATTTTAAGTCGGCTTTTTATAGAATATGTCATAATACATCACTTCCACAGAGCTTCCTATGTTATCCCGAGCTTGTAGCTGGCTACTGTTAACTCTTCTAAACACTACTCAATCTCGTTATACATTTCCCAATAACGCTTGTTATAATTGTGTAATGATTCGTTCTTGCCCTTTCAGAGCGTTAGGAGAGAGTCAATGACTTTTGGCACCTTTGTGTTTATGACGAACCGAGCTACGAATGACTCAGTAGGATGGTAAAAGATTCCAATTGATCCTACGGGTAGCCAGTTGAACCATTTTAACCCGAGATCCCCTAAGCTCGATGGGAACACCCATCGCATCAGCGCGTCCAAATGATTCCAGAGGGCCATCATTTGTCTGACGTGATGATGTGGGAACTCAGGTCTGACTTTTCATCATACAGTGTGAACTTCGGCAGTGTAAACTTTTTGGGCGGTCCATTCCCTTGATGTATTGGGAGAATGGTGTTTTGTACCTCGGGACTAGTTTCATTGGCATGGATCTGATTGTGCGAGTTATTGATCCTGCTGGAATGATGACTTTTTCTGATGCCGCTGCTATTTGGTTATTGAGCTTAGCACACAGATCGCCTTCTTGGTTCTGCTTGGCATTGAGTGTCTCAGGGAGATCCATGCTGAAGTGGGCTCGGTTTGGAAACACCCTCCGCTTACTCGTTGCCACGGACTTGCTATCGCTTCGACTCTCTAGGCTAACATGAGATTGGTGTTCCCTCCTTGTATGACCTTCCCGAGGTAGAAATTTCGATCTTTTAGATCTTTCATCGAATGGTCCTTTTTATGCCATTTGGGCTGGCTTCATTAGTCTATTGTCAACCAAGATCTATACCATATCGGCCAATTGGGTTTGCAGGTGCTTGATGGTTATGTCACGGTTATCTCCTTCTTCAGGGAGCAACCGACCTGGTCTCTGCCTAGCAATAGCCTTGGTCATCCTCTAGGCATGAAGGGCTCCCTTTGGGTTTCTTGATGTCCGAAGCAGTTACTACTTTGTGATGCCATCAGGGCTGACTTTGTAGATGTCTATAATTGATTTCCCATAGACGATGCCAGTTGTGGGGTTTGAGTTTAAGTAAAGAAAGAAAGAAAATCGATGATAGACACCTGACATGGTTGAAGGTGGCTGTAGATAGTCGTTGTAAGCAGTGGCCAAGTTGCAACACAAAAACAATGAGTTTGGCCATCGGAGCTATTTTTAAAAAATGGCTCTTCGATGGTGAAATTAGA
>BRYE01000017.1:17149728-17152228 GCA_030159115.1 Actinidia arguta var. hypoleuca | reverse complement strand
GTGAGGCAAGGGCATTCCTTGATCGGGGGATATCCTAGCAATGTCAAGGGATGGAAGAAGAAATTCTTCTTCATATTGAGGGACGATTGGGAGTTCACCTATGGACTATCTCAGGAGCTTGAAGGTTTGAGGGTTCCGAGGTCGTGGAGCACCCCAGGTTAGCTTGTCCATTATAAACTCGTCTTTTGTCTACCAATCTTCATTTTTTTTGACATTGTAATTCTTTCATATCGGCATTGTAACGTGCTACCCGCCTTGACCCAGTCCAAGCAAGATAAGTTTGACTATATCTCGGGCACCCTGAAGCAAGGACAATTTTACGCGGTTAAGGATATTATCCATTCAAAGGCGTTCCTCAGGAGCTTCGACCTTGACTCTGGGGATATGGCATCCAGTGGTGGAGACAACACTGAGGAGAAAAATGCTGGTGACTCGGCTCACGTTGCAACTGACGAGGGTGAGTCTCACCATTCCCGAGGTGACCATTCCGAGATGACTTAGTGGAGTATGTAAGCACCATTAGCAAGAGACAGAGAAAAAACCTACCTATCTTTCCTGATCAAGTGTTGTTGTCAATACTTGGGGCTAAAATTCGGATATCTTACCTTTATTGGGGCTCATATAGCTCTAGATCTAGTTCTAATTTTTAGATCTAGTCGGATTCACCCCACCCCCAAGCTAAGATCAGATGGTACCTGTCTTCCCCCTTTAACTAGTCTATTCTCTTTCTTAATTAACTCTTGCTTCCTATTTCAACAATGTAGACAAAGATGGACCTGAAGAAGCTCTCCCAGTTGGCGAAGGCGAAGGGTGACCCAAAAAAAAGGCGTGACCCCATCTGGGGAAAAAGGCATTCATATAAGCAAGAAGGTACAACAGGGAAATCGTTTTCACAGCTTAGAGAGAGAGTGTGTGTGGTTACCCCCTTTAGAAAATGGTGAGTTGCCTTTTATAGATGAAGATTTCACATACGTGTGAAAGAATTGCAGCGTAATCATCAGACACCAAATAAGAAAACTATGGCCTAGGAAAGCGGCGTAACGGGTGGTGCACACCAACTGGAGAGAGGATCGCAACTATAGGAGACTCTGATAGAGATGGAATCAATCACGTTTACCTTAGTATGATGATATTGGCGACTTGGGAGGATGAGCGGAAAATACGGGCGATGTAAGATAGCTCAACATGCTGAGTGGCGATCATAATGGACATCGACAAAGTAACCTTCTCAGACTGGCAAGATGGCTATCTTACGAACAACGCGGCAACATGGCTACTTCGAGTTGTCATTTCCATGAGCTAATTTAAGTATGTGAAAATTCACCCCTCATCAATAGCTAAGTGATTTAATCACGCGTGCTTCTAAATAAAAGATTGCATGTACGAATTTGAAACTAAGCACTCCATTTTTGAAAACAAATATGATGAAACCACGTGACCATGCTTTTAACATGGGCCTTAACAGTTATGTAAAAGTACAAGTAGTCACCGCTACCTATACCGATGAGGCCGTTACACTCAGCCATTGTGCAAAACATAAAAGAATTATGGTTGTGGTTGCCGCCACCGGTACTGTAATGTTTTGAAATTTAATTTTTTGATTTGGACTTGGGCCTTAAATATCCATTAATGGTATTGATTGTTTGGTCATGGGCCAAATAAGTTATGAATTATTTTTGGGTTAGGCCCATTATTGGTTAGATTATTTATGGGCTAGGCCCATTGAAATTAAATGAAAGGTGTAAAAGTGTTAGTGTGTGAGTGTGATACACCATAACAAAGCCCATGAATAGCTTTCCCAACACACTTCCCCTTCCCCAACACACTTCCCCTCCCCTCAAATCAACCATTTCTCTCTCTCTCTCTCTTTCCTTTTCTCTTTCTTCCTTTCCCTCTCCAAAGAGCTCCGGCCGAAATCCCCATTTACGGACACCCTCCGGCGACATCCGACCTTCTCTCAAAGAACGAAAGTTGATCATCTCATCGACCTCTTCGAGTCCAACCAAGTGGAATTTCAATAAGGCTCCGTTTAGACCTCCGTTTTCCAAAAAATCCATCATTTGTCAAGAGGTAGTTTAATATTGTGTTAATGCCTATTATCTTTATTTTTATGATTTTAGAATGTGTTTGGTTGTTAGAATAACATTTTGTACGTATTTGTTATTATGAAAACCTAAAATATATCAAGTTTAGGTGATCGATAACATTGTGTGAATAACGCGTGCCACGTGTTTGATAAAATATTTGTGAGAACATTGGATTTATTACGAAAATCCCGAATTTATGTGTTTATGTGATTTGGTAGCTATTAGATTGTTGGAATTGAAATATTGATAAGTTGTGAACTTTAGATGGATATATTGTTCATTTGATATGTATGTACATATATATATGTATACACGTTATGTTTTGAGCATTGAATTAACGATTATGGCATTGAGCATGACCATATCGCATCATTGTGGCCTTGTCGGCTTTTGCACGGCATTGGGATGGATAC
>BRYE01000017.1:17134728-17137228 GCA_030159115.1 Actinidia arguta var. hypoleuca | reverse complement strand
AACAACTAGCCCACTGATGATGATATTGAGCCTATCAACTTAATAACAGATAAGTCTCTATCAAAAGATAAATGTTCACCCAATTATCAACAGATAACAAATAAAAAAAAATTAACATGGTCATAAAAGGCTTGATAAAGAAAACTAATATATATTAATTAATTATGGAGGCCCAACAAAACAATCGGGGAATTCCCTCATAAAAGGTTGTTGTTTAGGGAGTTACAACACAGAGAGCTGCTACTCAAGAAACTCAAACTCTTTTGAACAGTGAACAATTCCGAAAAATAAAGAGGAGACAAAAATATACATTTAGAGCATTAACATCGAACACAGAGATGTTGGGATATTCCCATAAATTAGTTCGTGCTAAGAAATCTACTAAAGGAAAGACTATCATTACATGTTTTGAACGAGTCTATGAGCAGGAATGAGGACATACTAATAGATAACATGTATGTATGAAATGAATAGAAACAATAATTTTTAATGTGGTAGTACGTACAAACTTTGGAGTGTCATTGAAAAGTTAGAAGTGATGGTCCATGTTAACTCGTTAGAAAGTTAGACGAAAACATGCTCAAATCTCCTTCAAGTATAACCCCTAAGTTGACAATTAACATTATATCTAAAAACCAGTGACTAAAGTGCAAGAGAATGAAAATTTAAAAGTAAATCCATTCAAGACGGTCCAAGAAAAGTTTTTTTTTTTCATACTTAGATACCATACGTCCTTGAAAACATCCTATCCTGAGTCAGTGCTCACCGCACAAGTCTTCGCCTCTTGGAACCCAGCCTTGCAGGTTAGGAAGGTCAATGCCTAAAGGTTTTAGATTTTGAACTAATGAGATATAAACGTATCGTGTTGGTGCCATGCCCGAGCCTTACAGTGCAATGTGCCCTAAAAACAATGGCAAACCCGACCCATGGCCATGCCGTGTCCATTATAATTGACCCGACCCGAGCTCGTAATGCCAGTTAAGCCAATTAGATGCAAATCTTGCATGGCTGAGGCAATTTCCACTGCAATTCGATTCCTTTACTTTTTTTATTGACCGGCAATAAAAAGAGATTTTATTAAGTAAAATGAGGAAGTACGAGTAAAATGAGGAAATACAGTCAGCCATAGAGATATAATACAAGAAACAAAAACACCAAAGTTTAAATTTACAAGTCACAAATTGCCCTTAAATCTTTAGAAATCAGAAATAATGGAATCCCCTTGAAAGAATGAGAATCCCCAAAAGACGACAATAAAGCATACCAATAGACACAATAAAGTTCTCAGAAAAATTTTGCATATCAACTAGTCTAAAAACTATATATCTTTCCAAACAATAGATATTGAAAAATTCATAGATGTCAAAATTTATCCCGTACTATACATAACAATGCGTAGCTTCAAATGCAACAGAAGAAGTAACCAAATCATCAAAATTTTACATATCATGCTCGTACTTTAGGGTTGAAATTTATATTGAGTATTGTTTCAAGAACAAGTTCACGAAACAAATTATTCAAAATATTCCCGTTCAAAGGCAAATGTATAAAGGATGCATAAGTTAGAAACGAATAAATTCATAAAACTTTAATATAGTAGCTTCACTTATAGCACACGACTTCTAGAAAAATTAATAAATAGAGTGCGAATATCAAAAGTAAAGGGTTCGAATTCAGAATAGTACAGATCATCCAAGACATCCAACGACCTTGACAATTGGTTCCGATCCAAATGATTTAGTTCCAATCCAAATGACTCCCAACGAATATATTAGCTTTACTCATGGGAATGGGAAAAAATACTAAAAAGTACATCAATATCATAAATACTCGTAGCATAGTCAAAGACAACAAATAGCCCACTAAGAATGGTAATAAGCTTATCAACGTCATAGCAGATAAGTCTCTATCAAAAGATAAAAGTTCACCCAAATATCAATAAAAAAAAATTCTGATCATAAAAGGCTTGCCAAAGAAAAAGAACATTACATACTTATTAATTGTGGAGGCCCATCAAAATAATCGGGGATTTCCCCCCATAAAAGGTTATTGTTTAAGGAACTGCAACACAGAGAAGTACTACTCAGGAACCCCAATCGATTTTGAAAAATGAACGATACCGAAAAACAAACAAATAAAGAGGGAGACGAAAACATACATTTAGAGCTTCAACAGTGAAAAAAAGAGATGTTAGGATATTTCTCATAAATTGGTTTGCGCTAAGAAATCTGCCAAAGGAAAGACTATCATCACATGTTTTGAACGAGTAGACGACCAGGAATGAGAACAGGCTCATAGATAACATGTGGTAGTACATACAAACTTTGGAGTTAAAGTTAGAAGTGATGGTCCCTGTTAACTCGCTATAAACTTAGATGAAAACATGCTCAAAACTCCTCCAAGTGTTCCCCCAAAATTAGCATTAACAAAGTGTCTAAAAACTAGAGAATTAAGTGCAAGAGAATGAGAATTTAAAAATAAATGCATTCAAGATGCAGCA
>BRYE01000017.1:17092228-17097228 GCA_030159115.1 Actinidia arguta var. hypoleuca | reverse complement strand
GAGCTGATTATTCCTATGAGAGACAGGTGGTCTAACTTTGCCCTAACAATTTTCACGAAGGCTGGCTTACCTTTCTGAAGGAGCTCAGTACTCCTGTAGAACACCCAACTTGGACTGTAGTAGCTCTTGAAGTAGAGCTTTCAGACCTTTCTAAAGCCTATTCACCCCTCATTCTGCTTGGCTTCAAGATGTAGCCTACGTTGGCGGTGCTGGCGCAGGCAATGAGCTCGGGGCTAGAAGAGGCGGAGAAAGAGCTAGAGATGAAGATCAGGTCATCCCCCCAGAAGTTTAACGCTTTTGACTGCATCAGAGGGATGGTCCTTCGGAGATTTTTGAAGACTTGTAGATATTTTTGTTTGGGGACATTTAAAGTTCGTAAATAGTTTTAGCGTAAGGAAGTGTCATTTTCCTTTCTCTAGCTCATTTTCACTTTTGTCTTTACCTTATCTCATTTCTACCTTTGTATGCTCGAATGCTTTAGTATCTTTGAGCTTGATATTCTGATAGTTTACCAATGCCTTAGTGAATATTTATTTTCTGCATTGCCATGGATCTATAGAGGTTTTGAGCTCAGTGATCTGTATCCCAGAGACCAAGTCATGTCATGCCTTAGCAAATTTTAACTATTTGTATGCTCATAGCGTTGATGTAGCTATTTTATCGACTTCCTTAGCTCAGTTCGAACAAATACATGCCTTAGCAAAAATCTGTTATTTTGCATGTCTTCTAATCTAAATACACCCCAGCTCAATATTCAGGCAGCTCATCATTGAGTTTCGTGCATGCCTTAGCAAAATTTGGCTATTTTATGAATGCAATAGCGTAGTGATGCTTTTCTTCAAAACTGTGCATTTTAAAACATCTCAAGCTCATACTTGAGCAAGTTCGGCAGAATAGCCTCGCGCTTTGTTTTAGACATCTCAAGTTCATGCATTAAAGAGGTCGGAGATTAGTCGTGCCGTTGGTACTTCCAAGTTCGTGCTCGAACAGTTCGATCGACTAGTCTCATGTTACTTTAAGACATATCAAGCTCATGCTTGAGCAGGTCGACGAATCACGCTACTTTAGGATCTCAAGCTCATGCTTGAACAACTCGGTGATTAGTTTTGCGCTTTTCGTTAGGATCACCTAAGCTCGTGCTTAGGTAAACGAGGAATGTGTCTTGGTTATTTTGGGAAATTTTATTTTATAAAAACGTTTTGTAAAGTCATAGTGTTTTGAAATGATTCTCCAGTCAAGCTATGTATATTTTCACAGTATTTGGGAAACTATAAGTCAAAAAACTTATTGCGTACCTAAATATACTTGTATTTGTTTAAACATGTCAACCAAAGAGTTTTTATAACATCGTGAAGCCCAATACACAATTTTTTATAAATACAAGCTCGGTGTAAAGAAGTTACATTTTGTTGGTAGTATTTTCTCAAGCTGTTGGAGTTCCAAAGTCTCGTGACTTGCTTGCCCTCGAGATCCTTAAGATGATAAACTCAATCGAAGATAATAAGCTCTCCCGTCATTGAGCTTAGTTATCTTGTATGGACCTTCCTAATTGGGACCAAACTTCCCATACGCTTGGTCGTTGGTGTTTCCAACAGTTTCATCTAGGTCACTTAGCCTAGGATCTATCTGAGGTGGTTCCTTCTTGATGGTTGCCTCGCAAGATAGAGCTCGGAGTTCGCGATAAACTCGGCTAACTCTGCACCCAAATGCTTTTCATGATTACGCATTTTAGTGAATAGTCCCTAGAGGTAGGTCTTCCTCTAAGGCGACATCAGTTTTGTTATCGCTTTGGTAGAACCTAGAGTTAGGCCTAACTTCATCTTCCTCTACCTAGGTCTTTTCTTGATCAACATAATCTTTCAAGTGTCCATCCTAAATGAGTTAATCTAGAAAAACCTTCAAGTCTTTGCAATTTTTGGTTCTGTGTCGTTTTTCCTCGTGAAAGGAGCATTTACACCATTGATTGCGCTTTCTAGGATATCTTCCCATGGGGAGGGATTTCCTGAAATATAGTTTGCTCGGATCCAAGTGAGGAGCTTGTAAATTGGTTTTTTGAAAACTACGTTGATATCTTGCCTCACCCAGCCTTCATAGTCTGCCAGACTTTTTCTCTGCTTCTTGAATTACCCGTCACCCTAGGATGAAGACCCCATAGCCTATTCCACTTTCCGATCATCGTCCTCTAACCAAGCAAATATTTTGACCTGGCTCATAAGGTCCCAGAAGTCGGTTGGATGATTAAGCATCAGGTCTTGCCAAATCTTCTCACTCGGGGTTAGCCGAAGCTTGTAATTGACCACGACCAACTTTTCTGAGCATTCCTTTATTTCATTGTACATTTTCTAGTAGCGTTTGATGTGATTGCGGAGTAAGCGTCATAAGAGCGATGACACCTTTTGGTGCCTTAGTGTTGATGACAAACCGAACGACGAATGACTCAGTAAGTTGATGGGAGCTTGTCAAACCACTTTAGTCTGAGGTCTCCCAGGCTTGATGAAAACACCTTGCACATAAGTGAATCAATGTGGTTTGAGAGTGCCATTATCTGTCTAATGTGGCTAACATTGGACTTCGGGTCGAATGGGGTCTGGTACCTCTATATTTGCTCCCTTGGCATGGACCTGGCTGTCCGGGCTATTGATTTGGAAGGAAGATTTATTGCTTTGGAAGTTGCCTTGGCAAGCAGCTTTGCCCAAAATCTCAGTCCCAATTTCTCCAAGCGTTGAGGGATTCGCGTAAGTCCATGCTAGAGTGGTTTTAGCTCGGTGATGCCCTTCGCTTACTTGATGCCACCAATCTACTATCACTTCAGCTTTCCTCCTCAGTGTTGGATTCTGCTTGTTTTGCTTTTCTATCACACTGAGGTGGGTCCTTTTGCCCTTTAGACCTTATCCCAGACGGACCCTCTCCAGCCCATAGGGGCTAGCTTCATCAATTGGTTGGCCACCATGATCTGTGTCAATTCGGCCAACTAGGCTTCCAAGCGCTTGATCGTAATGTCCCGGCTGGTCCCCCCCTAGGGATGCAACCAACCTGACCTCTACCCTAAAGTGCCTGGGCCGCCCCTAGCTCTGGGTCCAAGAGGGTTTTCCCATTGGATTTCTAGGCTACCATGACTATTGTTACCATGCGATGCCATAGAGTTTGCAAATGTCTATAGTCAATTTCCCACAGACACTGCCAATTTTGGGGTTGTGAGTATTTAAATGGATTGAAAGAAATCGAAAATAGACACCTGCGGTGGCTGCATAACGGTTGATGGTGGTGAACGATGTTTGTAAGCTTGTTGGACCTAGCTGCAAAATAAGAACAATGAGAACTGTAGAAGGTGTTTGTAGGCTTGTTGGACTTAGCTGTAAGATAGGAATAGAGAGACAAGTCGTCGGATATGTTCCCGGAATGGCTCTCTAACGGTCAATTTAGATGACCGGATGTAACAAGTGTATGTAGAGAGAGAGAGCGTGTATAAGCTTAGGGTAGCCATCATGTCGTCACGTCTCGATCTAAACATAGGGGCTGTTAGAGAAAACCCCAACATATAAGTCGCCTTTTGTCTCTTGACGGGCATTGGGATTGCCGTCGGTCATTGCATCTCAACCAAGCTTTGGCGCAGTGATCCTACTGAACTTACTATGGAGCGACAACCCGAAAGCGATACCTTCCCTAGCTCGGCCATTGAGCCTCGACACAAAGCCCCCCTCCGAGCTTGTTGTATAGTGACAGTTGATCAACATTGTCTTCCTTAATTTGGCCTAGGATAACACTTGGTATTTTATCCATTTAGAATATTCCTTACCTTAGTCGGTACATTCCCAACTTCTGACCTGTTCCATTTGATAAGCCCCACCTTGCATTGCTGGATCTTTTACTTTATGTCCCCAAAAAAAGAGAGGAAAAAGAAATAATGTTTATTTATTTTGATTAGTGTATTGAGAAAAAAATTAAGAAACTCTAAATTTAAGGTTAATTTTGTTATTTTTGTTAAAAAATTAAGTTTAGGGAGAATTTTGATAATAGTTTTAAAAGTAAAGAAGCTCAATACTATTTTAAAAAGTATGAGGAAAGTGACTGTAATTATCAAAGATCTTGGGAGAGGTAAGTGAAATTTACAAAAGAAAAAATAGATGTGTGAAATTTGAAGCATCACATCTACGCATTTAACTTCCATTTATAATTTTTTTTTTTAAAAATTCACTGACCTCTAAAAATGCAATCACTTTTTTGTAGTTTGTGAAATATGACTCACATTTTTTTACTTTTGAAATTATTATAGTTATTTTCACTTTTACTCCTTTCGAGTTTAGCTCAAGTTTCATTTTAGTCCTTGTAATTCTAATTTGAACAGAATAAACTTTATAGTTTTAGATCAGTTCTAATGTTAACCTTGTGCCTAACGGTGTTAGATTTTTATATGAAAAGTTAAATTTTGAAGGACTAAAATAAAATTTGGATCAAACTTAAAGGAGTAAAATTGAAATTAACTATTCATGTTATTTTTAAAGAAATTTTTAATTCATAATCATATTTTCTTACTTTTCTTTTTCTTTATAATTTGATTTTGACATTTTTTTTAGTTTTCAATCCTCCTTATTAACTCTCTCTTTTTAGGATTATATTAACAAGTGTCCTAAGAGCATTAATTAATGTGTTTAATAAAATTTTACATTCTACATGAGAATGGGTGCAATGTAAAATTTCTCTTATTAACATTTCTTTTATAATTTTGTTAACAAGTGTTCTAAGAGTAACATAATTAAAATGATTGTACATTCTACGTGAGAGTGTTTGCAATATACAATTTACAATCAATTTTAATATTGATTTTTTTAATGACAATCTTTAAAAAGATCTTTTTTTATATTTCTTTAGTGATTTTTTTTAACTTTTTTTTTTACTAAATTCTAAATGCTTCTGGTCTAGAGGCAAGTAAAAACTATAAATCTTTATAAAATTAGGAGAAAATTGGTCTAGATAAAATTTGGTACACTTATTTCAAATTT
>BRYE01000017.1:17054728-17082228 GCA_030159115.1 Actinidia arguta var. hypoleuca | reverse complement strand
GATGGATGGATTAGATAGTGGATTTTTTGCGCCCTGACAAGCTACCCAAAGACAAGAAGGAAGCATACAAGCTCCAAATAAAGGCAACGCGATTCTGGATCTCCCCCATGGGAGATTTGTACAAAAGATTATACTCAGAGCCTTATATGTTGTGTGTTCACTCGAGCTTAATAGAGGCAAACTATTCGATATTCATGAAGGCATGTGCGAACTGCACTCTAGGGGAAGATCATTAGACTACCGAACCCTAACTTAAGGGTCTTGGTGGCCCTACATACAAAAAGATGCCCAATTGTACATTCGAAAATGCACCAAGTGCCAACAGTTCTCCCCTCTCATTCACCAACCAACTAGGGACTTGACTTCTTTCATCAGTCCATGGTCTTTTGCCCAATGGGTAATGGATATTGTGGAAGTCTTGCCCTATGCTCCAAGGAACAAAAATTTTCTATTAGCAGCTACAGATTATTTTACCAAATTGGTGGAAACCAAACCACTAACCAAGATTAGATAAGTGAATATAATTATATTCATCTGCATAAACATCCTATCGAGGTTCGGCATCCCCAGAGCATTTGTATCAGACAATGGGACGCAATTCATGGTCCAAAAAGTCAAGAACTAATTGGAACAATTGAAGATCGAATTCTATAATTCAACATTGAGCTACCCACAATGCAATGGGCAAGCCAAGGCAACCAACAAGACCATCATGAATAGGATCAAAAAGTGACTTGAAAAAGCCAAAGGAAAATGGATCAATGAACTACTAAACATTCTGTGGGTACATCAAACCACACCGCTGAAAGCGACGAACAAAACGTCTTATTCTTTGGCTTTTGATTTTGAAGTTGTAATTCCACTAGAGGTCGGTTTACCAACAATACAGATCAAGGCTTAAGATGAAACCAATAAGTCTGAAATCCTATCTCGGAATCTCGACCTTGCTAACAAACAAATAGAAAATGTACTAATATGAATGGCCAACTATCAGAAGTAACTGGAAAAATCTTACAACCAAAATGTCTATCACATAGAGTTTGTTGTTGGTAGCCTCGTTTTGAGGAAAGTTGTTGGAAATACCAAGGACCCGACGGACGAAAAGCTTGGTCCAAATTGGGAGCTAGCCGACAAGGGTGCTTATCATCTTAAAACCTCGAGGGAAAGCAAGGCCCAAGATCTTAGAATTCCAATGTTAGAAAATATTACCAATAAATGTAAACTTCTCTTAACAAAGTTTGCATTTATTAAAAGTTGTATATCAGATTTCTTGATATTTTCAAAACTCTTTATTTGCCATATTTCATTCCTCGTTTCAAGAGTTTTTGACTTGTAATTTCATAAATACTTTAAAAAGGTATATAGCTCAGCTAAAATTTCACATTTTTAGTTTGCGAAAATTTTCCTAAGTCAAATTTTTTCAAAATGAATTTAAACCGAGATGCATTCCTCATTTTTCTAAGCACGAGATAAGGTGGTCCTAATGAAAAACACGAGACTAGTAACCAAGCTGCTCAAACGCAAACTTGAGATCCTAAAGCAAGCATGACTAATCACTAACTTACTCAAGTATGAGCTTGAGATGTCTTAAAACAAGCACGGGATTAGTTGCCGCCAAGCTACTTAAATACGAGCTTGTGATTCTATGAAACAGCACAACTAATTGCCAAAACTGCTCAAGCACAAGCTTGAGATGTCTTAAAGTGATCAAGTTCTGAAGAAAAACATTATTTACACTATTGCATGCACAAAAGTTGTCTCGCTAAGGCATGCACAAAACTTATAGACAAGCCGCTTGAGAACCGAGCTCAGGATCATTCGAACAAACACATGCTAAACAATAGATTTTAACTAAGGCATGTGCTCATTCAACCGATCTTAGACAAGTCAAAAGAACAGCTACATCTATGCTACGAGCATGCAAAAAGTTAAATATTTGTGAAGGCATGACATGACTTGGTCTCCGAGATGTGTGACTACCAAGCTCAAGACAACCCAAATAGAGAAACAATACAGAAAGCAAATATCCACTAAGGCATTGGCATATTATCCTAACATCAAGTTCAGAAGTCATCAGGCATTCAATATTCAAAAGCAAAAACAAGCTAAAGAAGAAATAAAGGTACAAACGAGCTGAGAAAAGTGATGTTTTCTAAAAACAAAAGATAATTACAAATTATTTCAAGTGTTCAAAACAGAAACATGAATATTTTCAAAAAAACTTCAAGGACAATCCCCCTTGGCAGGTAGTAAAATGTTTTACGCTTCAAGGGGGTGCTTGATCTCCTTACTTAGCTCTGCTAGTACCAACCTTTTCCCCGAGCTCATTGGATGCCACAGGATCTCCCTGCTCTCCATCACCTCGGTTTTATCCTTCGTAGGCTAGTTGGCATACTTCTATTCATTAAAATTAAGTAGGAAGAGAGGCGAATAAGGCTCGAGAGGGTCAGGCATTTCCACTACAGGGGAACATCACTCCAAGCTGGGTGATCTGAGGGTGTACCAAGCTCCTTCAAACAATGAAGCTAGCCCTCACAATAAATCTTAGTGTGAAGCTTGGCCACTTGCCTGGTATAGTAGTCCCCAGCTCAATTGAATCCCCTATCGAAAACTTTCTGATACACCTGAGCTGAGGCTACTTTCTTGATCTCAGTAAGTTCCTATACAACTTCAGCCATCTTCTATCAGGAAGGATTAACTTCGAGTACAGCCTTGGTAGCCTTGTTGTCACTGACTTTACGCCTCTTCACCTCGCAGCCATGGCACCCTCCGCAACTTGAGCTCCCTTTTGTGCATTCTTGATCTCGAATGTGTGAAAAAAGATCCATTCCTGGGTCACCTTTGCCCCGTTGGAGCCCTGTAGCACAAAAAAAGTTTACAAGTATTCTCAACCGAAAGAGTGGAATGGTTGACCTTAATAGGTTACTTGGATATATTGCATTAGAAAAAGGTTGGAAGTCATTTTCCAATCCTTAGTAGTGAGATCCGCCACATCTTAGGGAAGCATGATAGCTTGCGCCAAGGCCAAACAGGTGTCATGAGCCTACTTTGAGTCGGTTATGGTCACCTTTCGCCAGAGTTTGGCAGAAGCAAATTCACAAACCCAAAGCTCGGGGGTTTCGGTCTAAGAGGAGATCTCTAGTGAGCCTCCCTTCCCCCCTCTCCTTAGCTTCTTAGAGGTTCAAACTTGGGGTCCTTCCCCTTGCCTTTCTAAATGAGGTGGAAAGAGGGCAAATTTGAGCCCTCAGGTAGAATAACTAGAACAATGGTGAGACCAGGGAGAGCTAGAGGTGGATCTTGGACAAATTCGGTAGTGAATTCCTTACTCTTCTTCTTCGGCACAATGTTTCTCAACTTCAGTGCCATATCAGTTGAAGAATTTGAATTTCCCCCCGCCAAGGTTGAAGGAATGTTCGAGAACATCCTTAGAAGCCAGAAGGACAAGTGGAAAGGCAAGGCAAAATCAGATGTCGCTTCTGAACTCGAGCTAAGCACCAGTACACTAGTAACTGGAATTGGAGCAAGGGCTTTTAAAGGCATAGGGATTACAGGATCACCCCGATTAACTTTTTCACCTTCTTCAATGTCTCTCGAGCTGCTAAAGAGGCCAAACGAGCTCATGCTAAAAGTACTGAGAGTGGTTTTCTACTTATTTGAATTAAGAGCTCGGGCAATCCGCATATTCTTGCTAAGTTCTTTGCTCAACTACTTTGAGTTAGTCTTACAGCATTAGGAACCCCTCTCATGAATGCATAAAAATGGAAGCCTAACCTGATCAAGTCTTTCAGTCTGGTGAGGGATGATGTAACGATACAATATGACGTAATTCTGCAGCTCGACTACTTGTCGGGTCTTACCATAGTTATTAACCGCTTTAATAGCAGTAGTGTGTTGATCAGACCTTTTCCAGAACCTACTATCGAACCCCAAAACAAATTCAACCAATTTGAAAAGTTTTAGATTAGCAATATATGAACTACAAGTGTTATAAGTCTACATGATCAAAGTTTGAAAATCTACAATGTGTAAGAATGACACTCACGAGCAGAAACGTATCCACTATACTAGGGGAAGGACCAGAGGCCGCCATCCCCATCTTGGAACTCCCAATTCCCTAAGACCTAGATGAAATCATTTAAATACATGTCCTTGTCTAGGGTGTCAGTGACCAGCCATGCCTAGGGCTGACGAAGCTTGCGCAGTTAGTGATAGTGGTTGCCAGTGTACATTCGTCCCTAAGGGTCACTTTGTGGGCGCACCACGCAGTAGACATGCAACAGGTGCGAGGCATTGAATGGAAGCCCCTCATTTTGCATCGACACATCCACCGCAAGCATGGTCCAAATGAAGTTGACAGCCACTTGCATGAAAGTGAGATGGAATTGAGCCATAACCTTCTTTAGTAGACCGAAATAAAGTTCCCATCTCCTTCCATGGTATTCACTTCCTCTCTAGGCCCTGGCCTTTCTATCGCAACGTCGTTGGGGATATTATGGTCTCTCCTAAACTTCGCTAATGCTTTGCCGTCATGAACCAATAGTTGAGCTAGGTTCAACTCCATGTTCTGAAAATAGAAGAAAAATAATAAAAATGAGATCAACCACTAAATCATGATTGGCATTTGGGCACAAAGTTAGCCGAGCTCTACGCTAACTCTGAGCTTTGTCCTGCGAGTTATGCTTACATTTTACTAAAGGACAACTTTTAAACCTATCTCGATAGTAGAAGGGCTTGAGGGGGCAAACCCTTTAGTCTACAGCATGGATTTTTCAAGGCAAATCCTACAAGTCATCAAAAACTACAGCGGTAGCTCGGACCCGCTCCATCATCGGAAACAGGTTGGGGCAACCCGAATCACAAAACCAAAAAGCTTAGAGACCCATCAATGGCGGACATACCAAATCAAAGATCAACAAACAAAGACTCCAAATGGAATGAGGCAAAAATATATTACAAAATCAAACCCCAAAGCATCAAATGCAAAACCAGATGGGTCAAAAGATAATCACAAAGGAGCCGTATGAATAGACATACTTTATAGGAATTTTTTAATAAAAAAAAATAACTTACTAAAATGATCAAGAAAACGGCCATAGTCGTCAAGAGAGGAGGACAAACTTAAAATTAATAGTGGTACGAGAAATCAACGTCAGGAATGGTGAACGGATGACAACACTTATCAGGCAATCTCATTTTCTCTCTCTAGAAACTCTCAAAAATTTGGGATGAATAGTGACCAAGGAAAAAGAAGTCTATTTATAGGAAAAAGAAAAGATGGGAAAATGCCCCCAAACATGGCCTTAAGGCACGTCATTTGGCGGGACAAGCTTTCATTATGAACCAATTAAAAATGAACACGTGGCAGCTTAAAAGCCGCACATTTTTGCCAAATGAAGCCAAACAATCCTCAAGGGTAGTTCAAATATTTCAACATCCGTGCTCAGATCGAGCTAGAAGGGAATCAAACATCGATGTGTGACACCACATAGCATCAAAATGACAGACCTGTATAGGGTTTGGACAGCTTGTAGATGCTAACACCACTACTGTATTGAGCTTCAACAAGGAGCATAAACATCCAATTCACATGACCTCGGTTGGCATTGATCAAGCTCATGCAAATTGAGGGGCATTGTAAGGGGATAAAATACACAACTACCAGTTCTGGTTGAGCTAGAATAGGCACCACCGCCAAGCTATCACTATGAAGCAAGCTTAGTGGGGGTTCTGCATTGGAGCTAGATTGAGACACTACTGGACATTAGCTTCGTCCAAGCTAGCGTAAACACCGCTGTCGAGTTGTTGCCCTATAGCGAACTCAGCAGGGTCATTGCACCAAAGCTTGGTTAAAGGGCAACAATCGAAAGGGATCCCAAGGCACACTAGGGAGGAAAAAAAGTAACTTGCATGATGCAAAAATGGTGGCAGCAGTACGGATAGGAAGATGAATATGAACAAGCTGGAATAGTCGACCATGTCTACGGCCTATCCTAAGAGTCTGACCCGACCGCGGATCCTGCATAACACGACTAGTAGAGGAGAAAAAAATAATAAGACCAATATCACATAGTTGACCAATAGAAATAAGATTAGAGCAAGTTTACGGATATAGTAGGTATGGGGAAAGGACAAAGCAGAAGTGGAGATATGCCCAACATGATCAATAGTCATAGAAGATCCATTAGCAGTATAGATAACATGAAATGAAGACTTAGAGGATTTAGAGAATAAGATAGATAAATCAGAGATCATATGATTACTACACCTAGAGTCAAAGTACCATGGGGATATACCTGAAGAGGCAGACAAGGCAGTGGAGGGATTACCGAAAGTTGACAAAATCTGCTGAACAAAAGTACGAAGATCACTAACATTGATCAGCGTAGAAAAGACAGAAGCAGTAGAGGAAACCCCAGGAGTAGAAGCAATGGACTGAGAACGAGTATCTCGACGGGTAGGGTTTTAGGGACAATCGGACTTATAATGACTAGGACCTCGCTGGCGACAATACTGACAAGCTCGGACAAGACAAGTAAGCAAGCGATGATCAGTGGCATGACAGAAGGTGCACTCATTATGTTGAGAGGCCGAACCAAAAGACTGAGTACCAAAGGTTAAAAAACCTCGAGAACCACCAGAGGAGCCACAAGCTCTGGAACTAGGAGCAACATGAGCGATGTCCACATGGGAGGTCAAAATCAAGCCAAGACGAGTCTCCACAGATAATAGCTCAGAGATAGTCTACTCTAGTGTAGGAAGAGGAATGCGATAAATGAGATAGGCTTGAATCGACTCATATGCATCAGAGTGTCCCATGAGAAACAGAATCAAACGATGCTGATCTCGATAGGTGGCAAACAAGGCATTATCAACAGCATTGACCTACGTAGGCTTAGACGGAGTCAACTGGTCCCATATAGAATAAATCTGAGGTAAAAAGGCACTGATAGACTATCCAGGTTCCTATCTCTATCGACATATAGCAGTCAAGAGCTGATACTAACAAGCCAGTTTAGTAGTAGGATATCTGGTGGCTAGAAAATCTCAAACGGCATGAGTAGTATCAAATCGCCCAAACTGTAGGCCAATAGAGGGAATAGAAGTATTCTGAATCCACTTGATAATCTGATGATTCTTACTATCCCACTCTTCAAATTGCTTAATGAACTCAGTAGATATCTCAACAACACCTTGAATCAGTGCCTCAATATCTCCAATTACATAACGCCAAAGTTTCCTTCCCTTGAGGAAACTGGACATCGCCTGAGACCATGGTATATAATTGAGACCTTCTAGAGTGATAACAATAGGTCTAGAAGTCTCAAATCGATCCATAATAACCAAATCATAGAGAAGATAGTAGACAAATAACAACTACATTAGTAACAAGACAAAAATAGCAAAAATTGAGTGCAAAAACAGAATTAGAAGGACCAAATTACTCAAGGAATGAACTTGGAAACCAGAAAATGTAGGGGTGTGCGCTGCTGATGTGGCAGCTGACGTAGCACTGTTACTGACGTGGCAGGTGATGTGGTACTGGTACTGACGTGGCAAATGATGTGGCACTACATGGAAGATGCCGTGGCAGAGAATCAGAGGTGCGAGGGAGGATGCGCGTAGGAGAGCTGACATATCTAGGGTTGACATCACTGGGATGACGCCACCGGGATGACACCACCTGGCATCACTAGCTGGCATCATAGAGGCGCATGAATGTGGGCGCATGGGGGACCTACTAAGAGTAGATCTGACGCGCCTTCTTTAGGAGGCGCGTGGGAAGGCGTATGGAGGTGTTCTCGACTTGGTTGACCTCAGAATACGACGAGGAACACAATGGTGTGTTGAAATTTTAGATCCGGCCAAATTTTCAATCGACCGAATACAGAAGAGAAGAGAAAAAGATGAAGAAAATCATAGATAGAAAATCAAAGAGATAGAAAATCATGACTTTGATACCATGTTAGAATAATGGAGATACATATATATATATATGTATACAATGTTTAGGAGAGAGAGAGAGAGGGAGAGAGAAAGAAACTCTTGTATTGATAACTTAGGTTACAAAAGGAGAGAAGAAGGAAATATATTGGCAAAGGGAAAAGGCTAAACTATCCCTAGTATATATACAATAAAAATACACTAACATATATCATACAAAATGATATAGGTGTACTGTATTTGATGTCTAATCAAACAATGGTGAATGCGTGTTATATGAAAAATAATAAGCATTGTTTTCAAGAAACCTTCGAGGGGGGTCGGATCTCGTTAAGGGGTAGATATAGATTCCTCTGGCCCTTCAGCTGGACAAAAATGATTGGCAGCATACACCACAAGCATTAGACAGCTGCTGAACCTTGAAAGGTGTTGAGATATTATTTTTTTATACCACATATTATTAACGGTCTTACAGAAGTTCCTACAAATAGACATATATAAAAAGAAATAATAAGAAATTAACGTGGTTCGGCCCAAAATTCTTACATCCACGGGAGAGAGATTTAATTATGCTTGTAAAATAGAGATTACAAAGGTAATTGGAAAAATTTTAAGCAAGTTTTAACAAATCTATAAGTCTATTCATTTCAAGGGGTTCATACATGTAAAATCTCAGAGTTTTTCCCTGTTTGTTTCCACTACGTAGTAAAGTTCCGTCGGTCGTTATGAGACTGCAAATGATATTAGTCACGAAGCCAAGCCTGCATTTGGTTTCGGGAGTGGCCAAGAGTTGGTCTCTAAAAGTATTTGGACCCGTGATACAAATTACAATTAATATAAAAATAAAAACAAAAACAACGTCTATATAATGATTTTAAATTTAATAAAAAAAGATCTTTTTCAGTATATATATTTTTCCACTATCATTTTGTTCGTCTCTTTTTTGGGTTTTAATTTTTTAAAAGGAGATGCATTTCATGCACTCAAATTTAAATTAAAAGTTATTGATTTCCAATATCATCATTTGCCCCCATTTTCAAAAATACGTATGACCAGTTTGAATAGATAATTTTAAAACCTAACAAGTTTTATACTGTGACTTTTTAAAATTGATAATCATGGTAGGATATCTTAAACTAAAAAGATAGACAAACAAAATAAAATAGAGAGAACATTATTTAGAGTCACGTTATGCTTTAACTTCTGCTTTTTCCATTTTTTATTGATCAAGTAATGTGACACATTCACTATCATGGATACAAATAATCCAACAAATACTTAATTATAGCTAACGTTACGGATTATAAATTAAAATGGTAAAAGTAAGAAATAAGAATAACATTTTTCTATTTATGCGTTCATCAAAACTTGATGAAAACTTCCACATTTGGAAGGCCCATTATACTGCAAAAAAATTTGAAATCAATTTTTTACTCTCTATCTAAGGGATTTTGAAGCCTTTGGGGTGGCCGTGGCCGTCCTATTATGCCTTTCGTCCCTGGATATGACGAGCCAAATACATATATTTCCATAAACAGATGAGGCAATTTCATACTTCAAGTTGGGACCTTCTTCGTTTGATCACTGCGTCATTTTGCTTTCTTGTTTATCGTGTTCGTTTAGAGCACACTGCTCTTCACTGGGTAAGTGGCCAGTTCTGCTTATTTACAAAAGTCGACATGCGTCTAAGATTCGTATTCCCTATGTTAGGAAAATACCAATGTCTGATGGACATAACATGGATATGGACATTCATATCCAATTTAGACGTCTAGATTTATTAAATTTTATGATATTTGAAAAAAACTCACATTAACTAGAAAATCAACTTTTTAGCCTTTCATATGGATGAAAAATAAAAATTCTATATTTGTTTTAACCCCATTTGATTTCAAGAAAATTGTTAATTAATTTATGATATATTATCTGAGAATATTGTACCATATAGAATGAAAAAGAAGTGTTAAAGGATTGTCGTATGCGCTCAATTTTGGACTAATATTCCAATATGATAGCCTAATATCTAAGTTAGGAAGGTCTGACGCTGAGACACACATGCACCCGATATTCGTGCTTGAATCCAAGTAACATAGTTATCCATGGTGTCCAAGCAACATGGATACAGACGAAAGTCCAGGCAACATAGATATAAATGAAAAGCATAAAGGATTACTCTGTAACCCAACCCAAATGTTTCGACAAAGGAAGGTCTAACGCTGAGATACACACGTACCCGATATTCATGCTTGAGTCCAAGTAACATAGGTATCCATGGTGTCCAGGAAACAAAGATATAGATGGAAAGCACAAGGGATTATTCTGTAACCCAACCCAAACGTTCCGACAAAGGGATGATGCCCAACAAGCTTAACAAGAAGGCCGAAACCTGAAACCCATTTAAATATATGGATAAGAAAAAGAACACAATAATAGAAGGACCAATAACTGGTTCTAATGCAAAGCAAATGTGCAACTCACTTGATGGCCAGTAAACAGATCAACCAGCACTACTAAAGGCCCACAAGGCACCAGCAAGTTGATTTTGTTTTAGAAGAATACTACCTTGGTTCTACTTAACACAATATTCAATGCTTTTCCAACTAAATTCATCTGAACACAAAGCGACAGAGTAATATCTGCATTGAGCTGCCCTGATCTCGTCCTCCTATCATGAGACCCATGGTTGATCAAGCACTCATCCTCAAGGTCGATTACTAAATTTTCCTCTTAATGATCCCATCTGCAAAAACACGTTGTTATTGTGGGTTTTAGCTTCAGACTCCTGTTGGATTTGGATTCAGACTTTGAGTTGGAATTGGATTCAAACTCCAAACCTATAAAAGGACTTCTAGTAAAAGTCTCAGATACAACACAAGAAGAGATGTAGTGTGATGCAAAAAATGTGAGGGAGGTGGTGGCTACTCAGCCACTACCAGACCACTAGTGAGAGAGTGAGATACAATAGGTCTTGTAATATGTAAATCTTTCTCAAATAGTGAATCTACTACACCACCTGATGTAATCATTGTGTATGTGTGTGCATGCGTATCTATGCGTGTGTGTGATTTATGTATTGATTTTGGGCACAACAATTGGTATTAGAGCGTGTGTATGATTGCTGGCTCAATTTTGAGCAAAATAATTGGTATCAGAGACAACAACAAAAAAAGACGTAGAGTGAGAAAGATTGTTGAAGACATCTGTCATATGTGAGAATGCTTTCTGAGTAGAAATCTCATGTATGAGAAGGCTCTCAGAATAGGGATCTCATTATTTGATTACTTGCAGTTACGGTAAATCAATCAGCATGGTAGGTCGCCCCGCCCCCCCACATTGGACGGAGGGGTGAAGTTTCTTGAAGACATCCGCCATATGTTAGAAGGCTTTATAAGTAGGGATCTCATATGTGAGAAAGCTCTCAGAATAGGGATCTTATTATCTGGCTACTTGCATTTATGGGAAGGCCTCAGAATAGGGATCTTAGATTTGTCTATAGCATTTGTGGATAAGGTTTTTTGAGTAGGGATCTCATATCTGGGCCCAACATCTATGAGAAGACTCTGAGTTTGGTACCTTCGCTTGTTTGAATCACTTGGTTTTGATTCGATATATCTCGAACATTTGCAATTCATTCTTGGACTTGCTAAATGACACAGTCAATAGTTTCACATTTGTAATCACACATTATGTAATCCTTTCTTATGTATATATATGTGCAATATTTACATTTGCAGTGTTTGCTCATGGATTTGTGAAGGAATTTATCATAGAAAAAGAAAATGGTAAGGAAATCGATGAATTGAAACTTTTAACTTAGGGCCGTGTTTGCATCATGAATTTGTGAAGGGATTTATCATGGCAAACAAACAAAAGAATAGAAACTTTTTTCACTTCATAATTTCCATCATCAACACAAATCCTTAATACAAATCCTAAGAGACTTTGATTTTTCTTTTTATTACTAAAATCCCATGTTTGGAGTTCATACCATGGAATTGGAATTGAATTTGCATGGTTTTCCACTCAAACCCATATCATGAATTCTACAATATCAAACACATCACCACTGAAATTAGGGTTGCACAAAGAAACAGTGGAACTGAGGAATCATACCGGATCGGAGTAGTTGATATGTTTTTACGATTTTAATGGTCTGGTACCAGTTTCAAAAATTAAAGAACCGGTCTATACCATCCCGTTCTAATTCTTCGTTCTAGAACCGCAGATCGAACCTGTAATTTTTTTAATATATAAATAGTTTATGTTCTTAGATAGCGATATAGAATTATAAATAGATTCTTGACTCTTGAGTAACCCTAACCCTAACCCTAATTTCTCTGTTGTGTTTAAAATTTAAAACTTCTAGAGGACGCTACAACACAACTCGAACAAAATTTCTCCGCCCGACACAAACAAAATTAGTTGGATATGTTTAACATTTGTATGTGTATTATTTAGGTATTGTATGTAATTTTTTTTATTTTTAAAACTTTGGCTAAAAAGTTTGGATTAGATGTTAAAATTTTGCTTTTGCATGTTAGAACCTAGACGGAACCACTAGTTCAGTTCGTAAAGGCTATCGGTTCGATTCCGGTTCTCAATTTTATGGAACAAGTTTTCTAAGAAACTAGTGCAATCCAGACCGTAAGCACCCCTAACCAAAATGGATATAGGTAATGCACAAAATGAGGGTTTCCTTTTACAAAATAGCATGAGTTAAGTGCCTAATTTGTCTACATTAATTTGTGTAAGACAGAGAAAAGGAGTAAAAGTAATTTGTAGTAACTCAACATGGGATTCAATTTTAGCCATTTATGAATTGTTGTTACCTATCTACTATTAGGGTTTGAAGGCCAAGAAAACCAACAAAAATTCCATCTCTGAGCACGGGAAAAACTGTTCATCAAAATTTTGCAAAAAATGATGGTATAAATCTCCGATGAGAGAAGGAAGTTTATAGGGAAAATGATTTCAAAAGAATTCACTGAGAAAACCAAGGGAAAATGTTGGTGAAGAACGAATTAGAGAAAATAAATTATGTGTGGTGTAAGTTTTAGAAAAGAAAGAAAGAAAATTGATGATAGACACATGTAGTGAACCAAATGTGTTTGAAGATGGCAGTAGGCAGTCGCTGGTTGCAGTGGCCTGGCTGTGACACATAAACAATGAGTTTGGCCGCCAAAACTATTTCTGGAAAACAGCTCTCTAACAGTCAAGTTAGATGATCGGAGAATCAAAATATGTAGAGAGAGAGAAGGAGTAAGCTTTTTTGGAGCTGAAGCCACATATCTTGGAGAGAATAAAGGCTGGCCTCATATAGCACAGCTCAGCGCGTGCCTTGACATGCCAACTATCGTGTCACTAGACAGATTATAGTTCGGCGTGTGCTTGGATGCGCTAACTACTATGTCAGTTAGTAGGCAACTGATCCGGTCATGCTCCTAGGGTCTAGTTGGTAGCTTTCCATCATGATGTCGATGTCTCAATTCAGGCATGGGAGTTTTTAGAAGAAACTTCGCCATGCAAGTTACCTTCTATCCCCTAATATGCCTCGAGATCACTGCTGACCGTTGCCCCTCAGCCAAACTTTAGTGCGGTTATCCTACTGAGCTTTTTATAGAGCAACATCTAGGTAGTGATACATGCCTTATCTTTGTCAATGACAATGTTCAGTAAAGTCTCGACTTAGTGATCCAACGTAGGGACCCTCTCGAGCTTGCTTCATAGCGATAGTTTTACAACAATGTATGTCCTAGCAAGGCCAGAACTTGTAGTTGTGTATTTTTTTTTCCCTTATAATTGTCCCTCAATTCGTATGAGTTGGGTCAATGCTTGTCGAGGTCATGTGAGCTGGATGTGTGTGACATATGGAGTTGAAGCTTCATGGGCACATTGGCACCTACTAGAGATTTTTCTTTTGTCTGGGCCTATCATTTCAACGTAATACGAAGCCAAGCATCAGAGTCTAATTAATTCGCGAGCTCTATTTGAGCTTGGATGTCGAAGTGCCCACCAACCCCTTGGTGTTTGTTTGGCGTGGACGCACGGTGAGCGTGGACGCACGGTGAGGGGACTGCCACGTTTTGGCCTCTTGTTGATTGAGGGTTTGGTCTTGCCCGTGAAACAACGCATCTTAAGGGCATGTTTGGGGTGCTTTTCTGCCTCTTCAACTTCCTATATATGTACGTATGTCTTCCTTGTCACTGTTCACCCTATCCTTTTGAGAGCTGTCTAAAGAGCAAAAGTACTTGCTCCCAGATTGCTGCCATTCGACTACCTTTTTCATCACCAATTCGATTCCCAACAACTACTTTCCATCATTCCGTTAATCAAATTTTTGGGTGTCAGTCTCCTATAGATCAAATTTGTGAGTTTTTCTTGCCATTCTTCTGTCAATCAATTTTTGTACTTTGATGTATGCCCATTTTTGGTGTGTTCTTATTTTGCATGAGTATATATTTGGCTTGCCTTGAAGTTTCTGTTGTGGCTTGTCTTGAATTTCTAAGTTTTGCCTCGTCCGCCATTATAGGAATTGTAAGCTTTTCTGGGTTTTTGTGACTTGGGCTGCTCCTGACCCATTTTCCCTAATAGAATGGGTCTAAGTTTTCACTTCGATATTGGTCTTAGGGTTTTAGGGTTTTGTCCCCTTGGACCCCTTTGTTGCCGAGATGGGTTTAAGGTAGGAGAAGGGTCTGAGAGTCATCCCTTATTACATAATAGATAAACCTTGTGGGGCAGAGCTCGGCTAACTCTATACCCAAAAGTTTGTCATGATTATCTAGCTGATCTCGTTCCTACTATATTATTTCTATTTTTAGAACATAGAGTTAAACTAAGCTCAGCTACTGGTTAATACCGATGCTACTTTGGATAAATTTAGGGCCAACCATGGTGTCCCTGATGACGTTCAAATAGAATAGTCCAATTCCACTGAGGATGCCAATCTAGTTGAAAGGAACAAGGAATGGATTCCAGTTCAGATATGGCTAATCCATCAAGCTAGGTTTCGGTTTTCCATAAGCCCAATGCTGAAAGAGTTGATGGCGCACTGCCGTATTACCTTCATGAAGGTATCAATGAATTTCGTTTGGACCGTGCTTGCGGTGGACACACTAATGCGTCCGTAGGAGCTTCCATTTAGCGCCTTACCATGGTGCGTCCAAAAAAGTAGTCGGGCACCCAATTCTTTAAGGGCAATCACTACCTTCGGCTCAGGAATCCCCATCAGTGCCAAACGAAGTTGGTGATCAATATTCTATACAAAAGACTTGTTTTTGAACTAGTTCTTTTGGGTTTTAGGAAACTAGGAATTCCAAGCTAGGGGCAATGACCTCATTTCTTTACTAAGGCATAATGCTTGTACTTTAGATATTAAACTTTCTTGTAGCATATCTGTACTTTGGATACTTGCAAATTTCTGAACTAATTCTAATTTGTACCTTGGTTGGTGTAAGATTTCAATGAGCTATTCCGAAATAGGTTAGAGCAGTTCAAGGAAGCCATCCAAGCCCTCGACACACATGCGAGTTATTAGGAAAGTCACTGACTTGCTAAAATATGAGACAATCAATTGCCACATCATCCTGCATCGAACCAAGCAACTCGCTAGGGTCAGGTTTCCCGCGTCATGGATCAAAGGGTGAGTTTCTCCACGCTGTGAGTTCAATTCAAAAGATTTAAGTGCTGAGCTCGACAAAGGCGTTACGCTCACTAGAGACCTTGATCTAGACGAGGGTAATACCTCAAGCTCGTCTACCTTTATGTCATTTGACTCTTCGTACAATAAGGAAAAGGAAGGGAGGAAGTTAATCAGCTGGTGTTCAACAAGAAGAAGGGAGTCATTAATCCTGCTGCTGCTTTGGTTATTCCAATTGTTGCCAAGTTGTCTATATCTTGGTCTCAAGCTCGGGTCTCAAAGATTTTAACAACTTAGTTTTCGCCCGATCTAGCCTGCGAGTTAGGACGTGATCACCCACTCTTGCTTTAAGGTGGCAATTCAGACACAAGTTCAGGAAAAGTAAGTATGACCCCAAAGTTCAGAACCTTGGGTCAAAAAGAATCCAAGGTAGTTGTTGATTCTCTGATCTTCCAGGACCTGCAGTCGACTCCCAGTTCAGTCCTGGCCTTAACCACTCTAGGCAAGGTTGGACCAAGCGCAAAGGGAAATAACTTGCTAAGGGTCCCTTGAAAAAGCATAAGAAGAAGAAACAAAAAACAAGCTCGGCATTCCTCCCGTCCGCCAATGAGCAGGCTACGTTGTGTAAGCCCGAGTTCTTTTTCGCCGAGCTCAGCAAACAGGCCACCATGGATGATTTTGCCAAAGACCATGATACCAGTTTAGCCCTTGTGCAGGCAGTCATGCTGCCTAACGATGTTTCTTACCCCGTCGAGGAAGGGTCTGAAGAGATTCGGGACCTGCTAGTGATGCAACAGATCCAGGTAAAGATGTTAACCTATAGTGCTTTTCAATTTCCTTATGGTACTATAAACACTTATCAATTTGTTTGATTTTATTTTGCAGGGCCTCCAGAGATCTACGGCTATCTCGAACTGCATGAAGCTATAGTCAATCGAATTGAAAATGTCCAAGAAGAAAGTGAGCAACCTAGACTCCGAGCTGAAGCAAGCTAAGTTCTCCTTAGCTGCCACTGAGCAACTCAAGCTAGATTTGGTTGCTACTGAAAAGGCCCAGGACGTCATCTATGCGACTACTACCCAAGCTAAAAACGAGGTTGTTGCTGCCAAGGCACAAAGGGACAAGTCCTTGCAAGACCTTTCTGAGCTCCAAGCAGTAGCTTGCGGTCCAGTCTACGAGCGGGTTTTCAACCGGGGCATCAATTGAGCTGGAGATAATTATGCCAAGCAGATGGCCAAACTCTTTCCTGAGATTTATGTAGAGGGTGGCTTACTTGATAATCCGACGTGGACTAAGGCTGCTCCCAAGGTTGTGCTTCCAGACTCGCTTGAGCCCTACTCGCCCCTGATTTTGCATGGTTTCAATGAAAAGGATTACATGAACTCGGGGGGAAGAAATTAGAGAAGATGTTGGAGGGGATGCAATTCAAGGTACCCATCCCGAGCCATAGTGTGCTCTTTTGTAGATTTTTTCTTTTTTTACTTTTGAATAGTTTTGTAAAGAATTACTCTTTTGTTGTTCTTTTTGTTGAATACATTGTGCATTTCTCTTTTCTAGCTTTTCTTTTCCTTAGAAGATATTTGTCAAATAACAGTATATAAAACTTGTGGGATAAAGCTCAGAACTAACGTAGAGTTCGGCTAACTCTTCCCAAATATCTGCCAAATAAATACAGATAAGCCTCGTGGATAAAGTGCAGAACTCATGTAGATTTTGGCTAACTCCTCTCAAATTTTTTCTAAGTAAATGCAAATAAGCCTTGTGGGATAGAGTTCAGAACTCGCGTTGAGTTCAGCTAACTCTTCTCAAATTTTTACTAAGTATAGTTACATAAGCCTCGTGGGGCAGAGCTCATAACTCGTGAAGAGTTCGGCTAACTCTTCCCTAATGTTATAGCTGCTCAACCAAGTCATAGAGTCGAATGCTCTTTTTGAATTATCTTAGCTTGTTCGAATAAGTTTTGGTCATGCCTTAACAAAAATCTGTTGCTCTTTACACGTTTATAGCGTAAATGTTTTTTTTCTTTGACCTTGCCTTGTAGTACTCAAGCCTGTGCTTGAGCAATTCTATGGGTTAGTCTCATGTTTTTTAAAACATCTCAAGCTTGTACTTAAGTAGATGAGAAGTTCTTCCCAGCATAAATCATTTTTGAAAAAGAATGCATTACATTTTGCTGGCCAAGGTAGAGGTTCTTTTGAAAAAGTTAAAACCAAGTTATTTTTGTGTAATTAGGAAAGTGTTTAATTTTGATAACAGTGAAAAATAGTTTTTGGGCAACTGTTTCTTATAAGTGTGACTAATATATATACAAGCTTGGTTATACATTTTACTGGTAGTATTTTCTCAAGTTGTTAGAATTCCAAGGCCTCGGTATTTGTTTGCCCTCGAGGTCTTCAAGGTAGTAATTGCCATTGCCGGCGAGCTTAGTTATCTTGTATAGACCCTCCCAATTTGGACTGAGTTTCCATCTGCTAGGTCCTTGGTATTTCCAGCAACATTCCTCAAAATGAGATCTCCAACTGCTTTTGGTATGCTTCCGCATTATGGTCCCAAGCCACAATGCGTTCATCGGCAAGATCAAAGTCCTAAGCCAAGACTTTCGCATTGTAGCTGATGTCGTATGCTTTAGATCAAATTGTGGGCAAACAAACCTCCAACAGGATTATAACTTTGAATATGAAAGCCAAAGCATAAGGCGTTTCATTTGTGGCTTTTAGCGACGTGATCCAATAAACCCACAACACATTTGGCAGTTCCTTGACCCATTGGGCTTTGGTTTTTTCAAGCCTCGTATTGATTTCATTTATGAATGTTTTGTTGGTGGCCTCGACTTGACTGTTGCAATGTGGGTAGCTCGATATTGAGTTGTAGAACTCGATCTTCAATTGCCCCAATAAGTCCTTGACTTTTTATCCTATGAACTTAGTTCCGTTGTTTGATACGAAAGCCCTAGGGATGCCAAATCTGGAAAGAATATTTCTACAGATGAATTTGGTTACGTCTGTCTCCCTGATTTAGGTTAGTAGTTCGGCCTACACCCATTTCGTCAAATAGTTTGTTGCTGCTAACAAAAATTTCTTATTTTTCGGAGTAGAACCCCCACGATGTCCATTCTCCATTGGGCAAAGGGCCACAGACTGATGAGAGGGGTTAAGTCCCTTATACAATGATGAATTAGGGGGAGAAGAGTTGGCATTCTGTACACTTGGAGATGTACACTTGGGCGTCTTTTTGCATGAATGGCCACTAGTATCCCTAAGTTAAAGCTCAGTGAGTCAATGATCTTCCCCTAGAGTGTAGTCCACAAACATCTTCATGAATTTCAAAAGGCACGTCTTCGACTAGGCTCGGGTGGACAAATGGTAGGTAAGGCCCCAAATATAATCTTTTGTACAAGTCTCCCATGGGGAGATCCAGAACTGTACTATTTTTATTCGGAGTTTGTGCACCTTTTTCTTATCTTCTAGAAGCTTGTCATGTCTTATAAAATTTGCAATTCAGTCCATCTAGCTTGGCCCCAACTCAGTGTTGATTAGGACAGATTGTTAATGCATTTCGTGGTAAGGAGCTGAGATCAGATTGACTACAATGGTCTGACCTATTTCTCCTTTGAAAATTGATGCCAAGCTTGCCAATGCATCTACATGTGAATTTAAGTTCCATCTCACTTACTCAATTTTGATTGTTTTAAATTCGGTGAGGAAGATTTTCACAATTGCCAAGTACTTAGCCATCTTGGCTCCCCAAGCTTCAAATTTTCCTGACTTGGTTGACTACCAATTTTGAATCACTGAAAATATGGAGCTCGAGAACCTTTAGTTTGCTAGAAAACCAAAGTCCCGCAATGAAAGCTTTGTATTCTGACTCATTATTTGTCGTAGGAAAATTCAGCCTGAGTCAGCGCTTGAAAATTGCTTCTTCAAGACTTTTTAGAACTATTCCTACCTCTGCCCCTAGGCTATTTTTCGCTTCATCAACTAACAGTTTCCATGCTGAGAAGAGATTGATTTAAGGTGGTTCTATATTAACCTGGGAACCCTAGTGATTTCTCCAGCAATAGTTACTTTTGCACCTTGAGGTCTTTCTTTAATAACCTCGTGACCTTTGAGTGTTGACTTGGTCTCAACTAATTTTTTCGTCAAGAACTCAGCCACAAAATTAGCCAAGACTTGTCCTTTTACTGATACCCTGGATAAAAATTTTAAGTCCGATTGTTTGAGCTCAACGACCTATTTGGAGAGTCGCCCGGACAGGTATGCTTTGGATAAGATGTTTTAAGCGAAAACTTGATATATACAGTGACAGGATGTGATAGGAAATAATGCATGAGTTTTTTCGACGGTAAAACTAGGGCCAACACAACCTTGTTTGGCAATCTATAAGCGTCTTGCTAACGAAGTAGATTGGGCGTTGCTCTCCATCTACCTCCCTTAGAAGTACTAAACTAACGGCATGTTCAGTAAGGTAGGCGTAGAGCAACTCTCCCTCGTCCAGGGTGGAAAGAAGTGGTAGTTTGGTTAAATATTTCTTGAATTATTTGAGTGCGAGCTCGCATTCCTCATTTCATAAAAAATTTGTATTTTTGTGAAGGAGTTGAAAAAATAGACGGCAGTTGCCATTCAATAAAAACTTTGTTAGAGGACTTACTGATGAACCGATTAAGTATTACTGCCATTCCGATCAGGTTTTGAACCTCTTTCGTAGTCCTCGGGCAGTCTAAGTCGTTGATTTCCGTAATTTGCTTCGAATTTACCTCAATCCCTCGTCGTGTTACAAAATGTCCTAGGAATTTTCCCGAGCTTACTCCAAAGGCACATTTGGTTGCGTTCAACCTCAACTTGTATTCTTTGAGTATTACAAATACCTCGGCTAGGTCCCTCACATGGTCCAGCTCCTTTTTGCTTTTAACCACCATATCATCGATGTAGGCATGACCCGAAGTAGAATCCACCAATTGATCAATTTTTGGCAAAAGAAAATAGTCTTTCGGACAAGCTCAGTTGAGACTTGTGAAGTTAATGCAAACTCTCCACTTGCTAGTTTTCTTTTTTACCACAACCATATTTGACAATTAGTTCGGTTAAAAAACTTCTGTTATTGCATTTGCCTCTTTTAGTTTTTTTACCTCTTCTATCACAGCGTTAACATGCTCGGTTGCGGACCTTTTTTCTTGCTATTTCACTTGGCGGGCCTCAGGTAGGACGTTCAACTCATGTTTGATGAAATCGGGGTCTATTCTGGGCATCTCGTAAGGTGTCCATGCAAGTACATTGATGTTAGCTATAATGAACTAAATGAGCTCAGTTTTCTCTCATTCCGTTAGGTTTGCGCCAGTGAGAAAGAAACAATCTGAGCTTGGCTCAGCTTATCAGGTCCTCCATAACCTTGCCTTTGGGGTCTCTCCTGACATCCTCTAGGACTTCGTGCTCTTTTTCAATCAAATGCACTTCTTTCATGGCCTCCTTAGTGGAGATTGTAGTGAGGTAGTGTCACAACCCAACCCGTTATATAATAGGTCCCATCAATAATATAGGTGTGATGTAACCGGTTAGTGAAATTCCATATCACTAAGGCCTTTCTAACTAACTCATTTTGGGAATTTACTAACATCATTCAACATACATTGCTTGAATGAAGTACATGCGAAAATATCCAATAAAATCAAAGCTAACATGTCACTACATTCAAACTGAATGCAAATATGTACAACTAATGTCATAGTTTTGATACACAAAAACCAACACGGCAAAACCGTCAACAACTACTGTATCAGTTTAACTATATAAGTCTCAAACTATACAGAGCTCAAAACATAAAAATCTCTATACTATCACAAGGTATAAGACTATCAAAAATTCAGCATGCTAAGGTAACCCACTCTCAATCGTGTTCTCCCTCATTTTCATCACTTGAAATGAGTTACGTTCGACAATGTCTTAAACACTAAGTTAGTGTGAGTCAGGTTATATAAAACATAAATGCACCCATGAAAATTAGGTTCATTTAAAAATATGAAATGAAACTACTTTTGTCAATCCATAGCTCAACTAGGTTAACCCTTAACTATCAGTCAAGATACAATATAAAATCAATTCCTCCACAGGACTCATAGCTCAAGTACATCAATTATCCTTTGACTCTTCATCAAGCTTTAAATTCATTTACGATTGACAATTTGTGACACATTAACCGTTCAACGAACATCAGAACATAGGGAGCGATCCTAATATTTTTGGTATGAATTCATCCAACAATCATCTGGTCATGAACTCCTTATTATATGAATCACGCTATATTCTTCCCCTACCGTACCGGGCATCGTATGAATTATGTGTCAACTTAAATATACTTTTTACAAATATCATTTTAATAATTTTATAGTACAACAAAACAAAGCGTGCTTTTAAACATAAAACATATCAATTTTAAATACAAGTCATGCTTTCATTTACAAAATATAGAACATGTTACTTTTATGCTATGTATTACATAACAAGACTCACCGAAAGTATGTCCAGATCTTCCTACACGCCGTGAGTTAATGTTCCTCGAATTCGGATCCTACATTTAATATTTGAATTGTTAGATTTAATATTCTCGTGGCTATAAAATTTCATACTTTTAAAGCTTTAGAAAATATATTAAAAAATAATAATTCGTATTAATTTTATGTATAATTTTCTACATTAAACTTTCAAAAATAGTAAGTCCGTTTATTATTTTTATAAACTTACTCAGAGCTCATTTGACTCCGAAGAGTTTACATAATACACTAAATATTTATCTAATATAAAAATATCATAAATTTTTAAGTTACATAACTAGTTTTAAAAACTCGTCAAACATTTGTAGTTTTTGGATAGAGTTTTTACTAATAGCAGCTCGGTTTACAAATATTTTGGGCATTGAAAATATTTTCGAAATTCATGAAATTAAATAATTATTAAATATACATATAAATGTATAATATATAAAAGTTTCATATTTTTTATAAGGTCTGTAACTATTTATAAAATTCACAACTTTCTGTTCAAAATATTTTTTTCTAGTTTCGGAATTTATATTGAAGTCTAATTTCGGATCACTTAGAGTCTTAATTTGAAATAAAGTTATTAATAAAAGTTGTAGATAATTTTAATATATTTTTAAAACAACTTGAATTGAGTAATTTAGACATCGTATGAGAAAGTTATAAAAAAACTACGGTGGTTGTTCTAGAGATAAATTAGGACTCGGAATTTTTCAAAGTTTGATTTTAAAAATACGTATAGATGCGATATTTTTGGGGTATTTGGAGGGTTAAATTGTACTATATATGGTCTTCGATAATAAGGCCTAAATTAGAAGAAAATATCAAATAAAGAAGAGAAAATTTTGAATTTACCTTGGTAAGAAAACTATATCGGTATTCCGTTCTTCACTATTTTCTTTTTCTCTCGCTTCTTCTCACTTTTCCTCTTTTCTCCAGAACTTTCCTTCTCTCTCAGTCTTTCTCTTACTATTCTTTTTCTTTCTCCATATCTTTCTCTTCCTCTCTTTCCTAATTCCTTTCTATTTGATTTTTGTTTTGTTTGTAAGTGAAGTTGTTGCTGCCAGCAATACTTATAAACTCATGAACATAGGGACAGTTGCTAGCAGCAGCACCTTCACTCCTTTATGTGCCACATGCACACACATGCATACTATTTTCCCACGTGGTGACACGTGTCACCACGTGTCTCTCATGCACACACCCGCATGTCCATAACATGTCACATTACCGTGTTATATTTTACACTTAATTATGAAATAATACATATAAATTTACTACAAAATATTTATTGCAGTTAAAATTAAATAAAATTAACTCAGTTACTAATTTAATATTTATGTTCACGATTTGGGGTATTATAGATAGCATTGTCTGCTGCCACCTGATCTCCATAAGGTTTCTTCACCTCGAGGGGTGGCAAAATTGATAACATGGTGCAATGTAAAAGCCACTTCCTTCATCATGTGTAACTATTCTTGGGCAACAATTGTATTATATGGGGAAGGTATATCGACTACAACGAACTCTATCACCAACTCTTGAAAACTAGCTCAGATTTTGAGGGTTACGGTTCTTAAGGGTTAATGAGACTATGCATTAAACCCGACCAAAAGGGCTCAGGTAGGTTTTAAGTCTGCCTGTGATAGTTTGAGTTATTTGAATAGGTCATAATACATCACCTCGATAAAGCTACTTGTGTCTACCAAGATCTTTTTCACGTCATAATTATTGATCCGAAGCTGGATGACCAAGTGATCAGCGTGGGATGCTAGACCTGTTCTAGGTTGGCTTTGAAGAATGTGATATACTTCCTAGTTTGGACACTATTTGTATCGGCTTCTTAGCCATTGATTGGACCGAGAGGACCTTGTGCATTTTTCTAAGTATACGAATCTCCCCCTGAAATTCTAATCTTGAGATTAGGGTGATTTAGGACCCCCTATCATGTGAATAGTTCTTAGCAAAAGGTCTTCCTCCACGGTATCGTTTCTTTTTTCATTGCTCTGGTTAAACCTGGGGTAAGTTTTAATCTTGGCTTCCTTTGCTCAAGTTTTTTCTTGGTCAACAAACTTCTTCAGATGTTCATTCCAAATGAGTTGGTCAAGAAAAACCTTTAGAGCTCGACAATTCTCGGTTTTGTGCCCTTTCTCCTTGTGAAAGGAATACTTTCACCATTGATTATGCCTTTTGGGGTTCCCTCCCATAGGGGCGAGTTTCTTGAAGTACAACTTATCTCTGATCCGAGTGAGTAGCTTATAGATTGGTTCCTTGAAAACCGTATTAATCCCTTGCCTCACCCAGCTTTTGTAATCAGATGAGCCTACTTTTCACTTTTTGAAAGGCTCTTTTCCCCAGGGAGTCATCCCTATAGCTCGCTCTTCCTGCCAGACATCATCTTTTAGCTGAGCAAACATTTCAACCCAGGACATGAGGTCTCAAAGATCAGCTAGAGGGTTAAGCATCAAATCTTTTAAAAGTCTTTCTCCAGGAGTCAGTCTGAGCTTTAAATTGACCATTACTAACTCTTTAGAACACTCATTAATCTCATTATATGTCTCCCAATAACGCTTGCTATAATTATGGAGCGATTTGTTCTTGCCCTTTTAGAGTGTCAAAAGAGAGCCAAAGCCCTTTGGCACTTCCAATTTATCCTGCGGGCTGATGGTCGAACAACTTCAACCCAAAATCCCTCAAACTTGATGGGAACGCCCAGCACATAAGTGCATCCAAATAATTTCAAAGGGCCATCATTTGTTTGATGTGACTGACATGGGATCTTGGATATGATTTCCCATCATATAATGTGAACTTTGGTGGTGTGAAGTTTTCATGCGGGTTTATTGCCTTAATGTCTTGGGAGAATGGCATTTGGTACCTCAAGACTAGTTCACTTGGTACAAATCCAGATGTGCGAGCTACACATCTTGCTGGAATGATGGTTTTGTCCAATTTTGCTATTGTTCGGTTATTAAGTTTAGCATGCAAATCACATTATCAATTTCACTTGGAATTCAATGTCGCGTGAAAATCCACGCTAGAATGGGCTTGGCTTGGTGACACCCTTTGCTTACTCGATGCCACGGATTTGTTATTGCTTTGACTCTATAGGTTAACATGGCACTAGCGCTGCCTCCTATTCTGACCTTCCTGAAGAGGGAGTTTCGATCATTTAGACAATTTCTCAAATGGTCTTCCTTCTGCCGCTTAGGCTAGCTTCGTTAGTCTGTTGTCAGCCAGGATTTGTACCATTCCAGTCAACTAGTTTTCCAGATGCTTGATGGTTATGTTCTGGCTATCTCCTCCTTCAAGGGGAAACCGATCTAGTCTCAGCCTATAGGTGGCATTGGCTATCCTCTAGGCATCTGGTAGAAATTTAGCCCTCTATCTCCAGGAATTCTGAGAGCATGAAAGAGCTCCCTTCAGGTTTCTTGACTGCCAAAATAGTTGCTACTCTACGATGCCATCAATGGTGACTTTGTAGATATCTATAATCGATTTTCCATAGATAGCGCCAATTGTGAGGTGTGAGTTTGAGAAAAGAATGGAATAAAATAAAAGATAGACACCTGCGATGGACTAGTGGTGGTTGAAGGTGGTTATAGGTAGTCCCTGGTTGTAGCGGTCTGGCTGCAATACATAAATAGTGAGTTCAATTGCCAGAGTTATTTTATTAAAATGGCTATCCAAAGGTCAAGTTAGATGACCAAATAAACAATATATGTAAAGAAAAAGTAAGCTTTTGGGGCTAAATCCACATACCTTTGAGAGAATAAGGGCTGGCCTAATATAGTACAGCTCGACGCGTGCCTTGAGGTGTCAACAGTCGTGTCACTAGACAAACTATAGTTCGGCGTGTGCTTGGACATGCTGACTAGGGCCTAGTTGGTAGCTTACCATTATGCTATCGATGTCTTCTATCAAAAGAAACTTCACCATGCAAGTTATGTTTTGTCCAATGCTATGCCTTGGGATCGCAGTTGACCGTTACCCCTCAACCAAGCTTTGGTGCGGTTACCCTATAGAGCTACAACTCGGCAGTTATACTTGTCTTAGCTTGGTTAGTGCCAATATTTAGTAAAGTCTCGATGAAGCTCCAGTGCAAAGACCCTCTTGACCTTGCTTCATAGCGATAACTTTACAGCGGTGTCTGTCCTAGTAAGGCTAGACTTTGTAGTTGTGTATTTTATCCTCTTACAAATTCAATAAACATTTGTTGTAAAAACTGTCAAACTCCTTGAACTTGTAATACAAAACACATGATTTGCACAATCTTCAGGATTAATATCTAAAAAATACTTTGCCAAGCATTAGTTGTTTTTTTTTTTGTGTGTGTATGTGAGCGAAAGAGAAATCAGAATCTTTCATTCTCTCCCTCTTAACGTCCCATGTCGCCAATTCCAAGTTGTTTATGTCGCCATCACCATAAGGCTGAGGTAAACTCGAGAGTCCTCCATTAATATCCTACAGTCGCGGGGCTATCTCCATTTGGCATTCTCTTCCTATTACACCGCGATCAACAGCCACGGCTTCCTCATTTGGTTGTCCAATGACTGCGCCATGATCTTCTCACACGGTTGTGAATTCTCATAGCGGCCTCACCCCAGTCGGTGATGGTTATTCCTTTGCGCAGGTCACCAAGTTCAATACCGAGCTCCCAAATATTCAGACTATTGGTTGCTTATCCCAGATTTCTACCATAACAGTTTAGCACCGTCTGTGGAAATGACAATTCTTAATACTTTATGCATATGTGTAGCCGCTTATTGCCTAGACTGAGTACCAGCATCCCTTTAGACGACAGAGTATGTCCAATGGTGAACACTAGTTAGGCTCCAAATGTTAAGGGCATTCATCATGAGATGCATGGAATCGCCAAGCAAATCAGAATCATGAACGAGATAAATGCCCGCCTAGTACAACACCTCGCCATAAATAATTTACCTCCTGCCACTACACCCGTCCCAGAAAATGCTAATCAATTTTGTCATTCTCACCGATCGACAACAGGATTCACAGAACTGTCATAGTGCTGGTTAGGGACATTCAGCAAGGAGCTATCAGCACCAGTCATCGATTTTACTCTCTAGGTGAGAAAGATGTCCTAGTATATCTAAGTTCAGTCTTCTAGAAGAACCCGGGACACGATAGACAAGGAACCTATGAGGCATGGGAGATCACCTCTCTAGGATGACCGGGAACACAAATGTTGCGATAAGTCCACTACCCAGAAATTTAAAAACTTGGATGCTCAGATCAATGCCATCACTACCGGCGTAAATGCCCCAGCTACTGTGGACACCTTGATAAGGCAAATCGAGCCTCTATTCACAGAGAAAGTAATGAAAGTCAAGGTTTCGTCCATATTTAAATTGTCATCTTAGGTAGAAGTGT
>BRYE01000017.1:17012228-17024728 GCA_030159115.1 Actinidia arguta var. hypoleuca | reverse complement strand
TTGCCGAGAAAAATTAGCTGAGGCCAAGCAAAGGCGAAGAGGAAAAGATGATCATAAAAGAAAAGAGCCCGATACAAGGCGATCTGATTACAGGGACAACGAACCTCTGAAGAAGCCCGATCGATATTCAAGACGAACCAGCGATAGGCGACCCCGTACTCCACCTCGCCGCACAGAATTGGTGTTACTCCCTTTCAACGCTCCAATTGCTCAAGTTCTTACAGAAATTAAGCACGAAGAATTCATCAAGTGGCCTTCAAAAATCAAAACTGATCCTTAAAAGAGAAATAAAAATAAGTATTGCGAGTTTCACCGAGACCACAGCCATAACACAGAAGATTATTTTCATCTGAAAGAACAGATAGCAGACCTTATCAAACGAGGATATCTGAGGAAGTATGTCAATGATCGCCCACTACCCAATTCACCAGGAAGGAGATATGGCGGCGACAATCGACCAACTACTGGAGATATACAAATGATTCATGGCGGATTTGGATCCGGGAGAAGTTCGAATTCGTCCAGAAAAAGGCATGCCAAAGGTGCCAATAGGGTGGCCGAAGAAGCATATAACCTCTCCTCGCCAAGATCGATATTCACCCACCAATCACCTTCAACAGTGATGATTTGAAAGGTCTACACTTACCTCATGACGATGCCTTGGTTGTTTTAGCAATCATCGCCAACTTCAACATTCAAAGAATCTTGGTTGATAATGGTAGTTCGGTTGATATCCTATTCATAACGGCATTCGAAAAGATGAAGATAGGACTCGATAAACTGCACCCCTTCCTTACACCCTTGGTGGGCTTCGGAGGAAGTGTGACTCATCTGCTCGGATGGGTTAAGTTGTCAGTAACCTTGGGAACAGAACCTCGCCAAACTACTGTTTGGCAAGACTTCATTGTGGTAGATTGTCATTCTCCCTACAATATGATTTTAGGTCGCCCAACTTTAGGTGGGATTAAGATGATCACCTCAACCTACCACCTAAAAATGAAGTGTTCCACCTCAATGGGGGTAGGCGAAGTAAGAGGCAACCAAAGAGTGGCCAGGCAATGTTTCATTTCGACTATGAAGATTGAAATCTCCCCAGCCCCGAATGCCCAATAGCAATTACCGATCGACAATGGTGAGATGGAACCTCTAAGGGACGAGGTGGAACAGGTTGTCTTACTGGATCTCCGAGAAATCGAAAATACCAAACCCCTTGAAGAAACTATTCCAATCTCCATACACCCAGAATATCCTGATCGCCACGTTATGATCAGAACTGGACTTACCAACGAATTACGTTGTGCTTTAGTGGAATTCTTGAAAAGAAATTTTGACGTCTTTGCCTGGTCGCAAGGTGACGTCCCGGGTATTGATCCCCAAGTCGCCATGCATAAATTACATACCGATCCCAAACATCCTCCAATTCTCCAAAGAAGACGGAAATTCACCCCTGAGAAATTAAGAGTTATTGAAGAAGAAGTGATCAAGCTCATCAAAGCCAATGTTATCAAAGAAGCCTATTACCCGAAATGGCTAGCCAATGTTGTCATCACCCCAAAAAAATGGGAGAAATGAAGAGTATACGTTGATTTCACTGATCTCAATAAGGTGTGCCCAAAAGATAGTTTCTCTTTACCAAAAATTAATTTAATAGTAGACGCCACATCCAAGCATGAGCTTCTTAGCTTGATGGATGCTTTCTCAGGATAGCACCAGATCAAGATGTTCCCCCCTAACGTAAAGAAGACTTCATTTATCACAGAACGAGGATTGTACTGCTACAAGGTCATGCCGTTTAGATTAAAAAATGCTGGGGCAACATACCAAAGATTAGTAAACAAGATGTTCAAGGAACTGATTAAAAAGACCATGGAAGTATACATAGATGACATGCTCGTCAAGAGTGTCGAAGCTTCCAATCACATCGCCCACTTTGAAGAAGCTTTCGACATTCTGAAGAAACACCGGATGATGTTAAATCCTTCCAAATGCATTTTTGGCGTATCATTTGAAAAGTTCCTAGGATTTTTGATAACCAAACGAGGAATTAAAGCAAATCTGGATCAAATTTAGGCTCTACTCAAAATGAGCTCGCCCAAAAATATCCATGAAGTTCAGTAGTTAACTGAGCGAATTACCGCCCTTAACCAATTTGTTTCTAAATCAGCTGATAGATGCTTGCCATTCTTCAAAATCCTAAGAAAGAATCAAAATTTCCAATGGACAGAAGAATCAGAAGGAGCGTTCCAACAACTCAAAAGTACTTGGGATCCCCTCATTTGCTTGTGGTTCTGACCACAAGCGAAGAACTGTTTGTGTATCTATCCATCTCGCCAACCACGGTAAGTGCTGTGCTTATCCGAGAAGAAAACCAAGTTCAAACACCAGTATATTATGTTAGTAAGGTCTTGATGGGTGCTGAGAACAAATATGTAAAGATAGAAAAACTCGCCTATGCCCTTTTGATCGCTTCCAGAAAGCTTCGTCATTATTTTCAAGCCCATCCCATCCCATCACCGTGCTAACTGACCAACCTTTAAAGCAAATTCTCCAATGAACAGACACATCGGGAAGGCTTCTAAAATGGTCCAACGAGCTGAGTGAATTTCACACTGATTACAAACCAAGAACAGCGACAAAGGCCCAAGCCTTAGCTGATTTTGTGGCTGAATCCACTCCTGAAGCCGATCCAGAAGTTCTCTCGAAGAAAGAAATTCCAACATTGCAGAGCTCGGAAGAGGACCTCAGAAGCTCGGACGAGGATCTTGAGAGATGGATGTTGTTTGTAGATGGACCTTCAAATCAGCATGGATGTGGTGCAGGGCTTGTCCTCCAAAATCCGTTAGGACAGCAAATGGAGTACGCTATACGGATTGGGTTTAAAGCTACCAATAACGAAGCCGAAAACAAAGCACTTCTCGCCGGATTAAGGGTCGCCATAAGATTAGGAGTAGATTCCATGGACGCTTATAGTGATTCACAATTAGTGGCAAATCAAGTCCAAGGAGACTACCTTGCCCGGGACATGCGGATGGGGGCTTATTTAGATGAAGTCAAAAGCATGACTCAAAAAATTAAAACTTCTACCATTCGCCAAATCCCTAGAGAGGAGAACAGAAAAGCTGACGCCCTCGCCAATCTCACCTTCACTTTTGATTTCATATCAGACAGAAATATACCTCTGGAATTCCTGTCCAATCCAAGTATCGAGATCACCAAACTTGTCTATCCAATAGAAACAGACCCAATATGGATGGATGATATCGTCGCCTATCTCCAGCACGACAAACTGCCAACGGATAAACTCCAAGCTCGCCGGATCTGATACAGGTCTGCGAGATTTTGCCTTTTTCATGGAATTTTATGTAAACGATCTTTTTCAGATCCTCTCCTAAGATATCTCCAACCCAATGAAGCCGATTATGTAATGAGAGAGATTCATGAGGGAATCTGCGAAAATCATTCAGGAGTGAGGTCGCTAGTACGAAAAGTAATTCGGCAAGTCTACTTCTTGCCTCAGATGGAATGTAATGCAACAACGTATACCAGAGAGTGTGACAAGTGCCAGAGATTTGCACCAGTAAGTCACCTCCCCCATATTGAGATTGTGCCAATGACCAGCCCATGACCATTTGCCCAACGGAGAATTGACATACTGGGACCTTTGCCTCAAGCTTTGTTATAGAAAAAAATTTGATCGTCGCCATTGATAACTTCACCAAGTGGGTAAAAGCAGAGCCACTCGCAAAAATTACCAAGAAAAATACAAGGAATTTTGTGTTAAAAAGTATCGTCTACCGATTTAGAATTCCTAAGGTTCTCATCTCGAAAAACGCCAGGCAATTCGACAATGATGGATTCAGACAATTTTGTTTGAATCTCACCATATCACATCATTTTTTCTCGCTTGGTCATCCTCAAGCCAATGGCCAAGTCGAAGTTACTAACAAAACCATCCTAAGGAATCTAAAGACAAGACTAGAGAAATCCAAAAGTGAATGGGTAAAAGACCTACCAAGCATACTTTGGCCATATCATACAACGAGCAGGATTCCTACTAGCGAGACACCTAAATCCATGGTCTATGGAACAGAATCGGTGATACCCAACGAGATCGGAATGCCAAGTTTTAAGACCTCAAATTTCAACAAAGATAATAACGAAATTGAGCTGAGACTCAATCTCGACCTCCTTGATGAAAAATGGGAGCAAGCAAGCATACGCCAAGCAGTTTATAAATACCAAGTCGCCAAATATTATAATCAAAGAGTCAAATATAGGTCATTCCTACCTTGCGATCTAGTCCTAAGAAAGGTTACCCTATCTACTAAAGAGTCAAATGCAGGAAAGCTAGGCCCAACATGGGAAGGCCCCTATATGGTCGTCAAGGTGTCTAGACGAGGGACTTATTGGCTTGAAGACATAAATGGGAAAGCACTCCCCCATCCTTGGAACACCGAGCATCTAAAAAAGTATTACCAGTAATACATCTGGTCTCCATGACAATTAGATTGCCCGAGCAATGCAATTGTAATAATTATCAATTTATTCCAAGTAATAAAAATCTGCCGGTTTATTTTAATCATATTTGTTCGCCGAATATGTCGCCATTTGCAAGATTGATGTCGCCATATCAAAGATTGTAAATCAAGATCGCCAGTTCATCTTAAGACGGCAGAGGCATCTTGATCGCCATATCAAAAATCAAGTTCGTCTTAAGACGACGGAGGCATCTTGGTCGCCATGTTGAAAATTGAAAATCAAGATCGCCAATTCATTTTAAGACGGCAGGGACATCTTGATCGCCATACCGAAGATTGTAAATCAAGATCGCTAGTTCCTCTTAAGACAACGGAAGCATCTTGGTCGCCATGTTGAAAATTAAAAATCAAGATCGCCAGTTCGTTTTAAGACGGCGGAGGCATCTTGATCGCCATACCAAAGATTGTAAATCAAGATCGCTAATTCGTCTTAAGACGACGGAGGCATTTTGGTCGCCATGTTAAAAATTGAAAATCAAGATCGCCAATTCATTTTAAGACGGCAGAGAAATCTCGATCGCCATACCAAAGATTGTAAATCAAGATCGCTAGTTCCTCTTAAGACGACGGAGGTATCTTGGTCGCCATGTTGAAGATTGACAATCAAGATCGCCAGTTCGTTTTAAGACGGCGGAGGCATCTTGATCGCCATACCAAAGATTGTAAATCAAGATCGCTAATTCGTCTTAAGACGACGGAGGCATCTTGGTCGCCATGTTGAAAATTGAAAATCAAGATCGCCAATTCATTTTAAGACGGCGGAGGCATCTTGATCGCCATACTGAAGATTGTAAATCAAGATCGCCAGTTCATCTTAACACGACGGAGGCATCTTGGTCGCCATGTTGAAAATTGAAAATCAAGATCGCCAGTTCGTCTTAAGACGACGAAGGTATCTTGATCACCATACTGAAGATTGTAAATCAAGATCGCTAGTTCGTCTTAAGATGACGGAGGTATCTTGGTCGCCATGTTGAAGATTGACAATCAAGATCGCCAGTTCGTTTTAAGAAGGCGAAGGCATCTTGATCACCATACCGAATATTGTAAATCCAGATCGCCAGTTCATCTTAAGACGATGGAGGCATCTTGGTCGCCATGTTGAAAATTGAAAATCAAGATCGCCAGTTCGTTTTAAGACGACGTAGGCATCTTGATCGCCATGCAAATCCAGATCGCCAATTCGTTTTAAGACGGAGGCATCTTGATAGCCATCCAATTCAAGATCGCCCATTCATAATTAAAAGAAGGCATTTTGATCGCCTTTGTTATTATAATTTTTAAAGCCAACTTATATCGCCATATTATCAAAATTTGTTATCGCCATTGGAGAAATCGCCATTGTAATTAAAGGGTGCTAAGCAATTGACACCAATGCGAACAAAATTTGCGCAAGTAAAATGATCATTCACTCAAATATAATTACACATCGCAAAAAAAATTACAAGGGAGGAGGATTTGCATCACCTTTCTCAACAGTTTCCTCGTTCGCCCCCTCCCCCTCTTCATCCTCGTCTTCCTCGGCGAGTAGGTCATGATCGAGTCCCATGTCCTCCAAGTTGATGGCGAGGTCAGGATGATGGCGACGAAGCTGTCATTTGCAGAAGTCGAATCCTTCGCCGAAATACGTTGAGGCAGCGTCTTCAACAGCCCCCAAGAAATTCGACGAAGATTTAAACTCCTCGACAGCTGATTTTTTAGATCATCCCAAGGTTTCCCTCAACTCCACCACTAAAATCCCAGACTTCTCCAAACTGTCAGCAAGTTTGTCTCTTTCATCTTTTAATTTAGCGAACTCATCGTCGACCTGTTGCTCCTAAGCTCGGGCCTCAGCCAATTGCTGCTCTAGATTGCCAAAAAATTTCTAAAGGCGGGAGACTTCACTATCCAAAGAGGCAGCTTGCCCTTATTGAAGGGATGCCTCTTCCACAGTTTCCCTGCCTTTGACTGCCAGAGAAGACCCGAGCACAAGCGCTTGCTATAAAAAAGTCCTTTTAGATCAACCTGAGCACATGTAGTACCTAGCCAAGGACATGGAAAAATTTGATGGTAGTCTAGTCCAAGGACAGCTGCCCCACCTTTTCTTGGTCCGGAGGAAGAATCCCTCCTCGAAGGATCTTCTCAGCTATAAAAGGGCTCCCAAGAATAGAAGCCCCAAGACCGAGGACAGTCCCTAATGAGGGCCAGCTTCCCTCATTGGGCTTCGAAGAGGTGGTGGCCCTCGGGCGATCATCAGGACCGAACATTTTTCTTTTGAGTTCGGGAGCAATGGCGGGCTCCTTCCCTTTGGGGCTATCCCCAGGTTTGGCCTTCTTACTTGGAGAGATGGAGGGTTCATCCCTTGGACGTTTTTCACCAATTACCACTCCCTTAACGGGAATGGATTTTTTGGTCGAGCTTTCACCCTTAGCCTTCTCCACCTTCTTGCCAAGTTTTTTTAGGCTTATCCTCTTTGACATAGCTGCAAAATAAGGCACGAATATCAAATATAAAAATATAAACGACAAGAATATACAATAATTTATACCATCCGATTTAAGCTCGAGAGGTAGCCCGAAATCTGACCAGGATTCCGATGTCGGGTCCGAGCTTGATCCCGAGACAGTCGGGGAAAATTCTAAAAAGGGATCTCAAATTTTTCCCCCAGACCATATTAGCAAGGTCAGGTTGGGGATATGAGGTAAAATCCTCTTCAGTTCTTTCCTAAGGGTCCCTAAATATTCTATTGATTCATATCGGGAATAGCTGTCCTACTGGATGTGTTCACCACGGGGAGGGCGGGACTCACCCACTTCACCCGAAGAGGTTAATGGCGCATGACCGTGTGGCTCTTCACCCTTAGTCCCAGATGTCATAGGTCTGGGAGAGCAAAAAACCTGACGAAATAATTTTGATTTGAGAAGCATGGGGACTGAAAAGCACCCACGTTCTGCCACCGATTTTGAAATCTCGTCAAAAAACTCCTGCTCATACAAGAGCAACTTGGGCGGATCATTGTAGTGTTTATCTGAGACCATAGAATGTTAGCTCGGTTAATATTTTATTAATAAATAAATTGAAATTTCTAATGGAATTAAGACCGACTTGGGATATTCTATAATCTCGGAACCCTTGACACTCCTTCCCGAGGTGAATCATCAGGAAGCTCCCAACTATCCCAAAGGCAAAAAAAAATTTGCTTTTCCACCCCTTCACGTTGTTGGGTATCCTCCGAGGATGATTTTCTTGTACCTCACCTTGAAATACAGCCACTCTTGATCCGGTTTAGGGTTATTATTAAGAAAAAATATATTTTTAAACTCAGAGAGGGTCATAGAATATTTATACACTCGCCACAACGCCATTGCACCGGCGATACTTCGCCATGCGTTGGGGACGAGCTGAACCGAACAAATATTATAAAATATTAAAATTAATCTAATTGTAAGATAAATAGGAAAGCGGAGGCCGTTTGAAAAAATGCCTCATAAAAGGCCACCTCACTAGGGCGAACTGAAAGTATCGTTTCATTCTCCTAAGGAAGTCTAATTTGTGCGCTCTGAGGAAAGCAATAAGTCTCCCTAAGCAAGTCTAACTCCTCGAGAGTCATAATATTATTTATTTTTTCTACTGAAGGGTGAATATCAATTAGGGGGCGACCTCAGGGACTTATGGTTCTTCCATAGGCGATCTGGGAGATTGTTTTACCTCGTCAGTAATATATGAGGATCCTTCTCCTAGGTGGTCGGATATCCAAGAAGGCAAAGAATCCAAGTCTAATGGGCTAACTTTAGGCCTATAGGACATAAAACTACAAAAATGAAAATGAAAACTTGAAAGTACTTACTGTTAAAAAATAAGAGGGCGACCACAAATGAGGGCAAGGAGATAATCGGAGTGAGAGCAGCGGTTTGATAGCAGAAGCAAAAAGGTTCAAATGAATGGGTGGGTCCCCTATATATAGGGAACGCCAAGGGCTGAGATCCTTCTGTTTCAACGTTCCAGATTATGCGACCTTTTGGATTTCGAGCTCAAAATCGCCTTTCTCGCCAAAAGCCTTCCTTAGTGGGCCGCCTATCCTGCCAAAAGTCATCATTAATGCGCCGCTGTTTTGTCCTAACTTTATTGTGGAAGTTAATGCCCTCGCCCACGTGTCCAACTGGAGATGGGCATAATTAATGTGTGCCTATGTGGTTTAATGATCGCTACTTAATGGTTACTCAAAGATCCCAAAAATCTCGGCACTTCGAGTAGGGGGGCTACTGATGTGAGAAGAATACAGGCCACCTTCAAATTTTAAAAATTCTAACTAGCGCACGTCGCCCAAGGGTTCACAGCGCCCACCTTCCTGGTCGCCTTAAATCATTAAAGAACTAAGATCCACTTCACCTACACAAAAAGTTCCTCCAAATCGCCATTAGGCGAGGTAGTCTATCTCATCCGAGTCAAAGACGTCTCCATGAAGACTTATCCCCCAAAAGGACTTTATCTCCATTAAGAGTCTCCATTAGGAGTGTTCCCCATAAGAATCCATCATTCCTCCTGATCAGAGTCCATCTCCTTGAGAATTCCACCTCTACAAGAGAACTATCTCCATAAAACTCCAGCTCCATCACGATGCCTATAATTACGGGTTGCTCACCAATTAGCAGCCTCCTGTGTTATCTCCGATATTTTTGGGATACTCTCACATACTTATCCTTCCGAAGAACTCGCTGTGGTCCACTTACACGGCTCATTACCCCGTCTATGTAAAGGTCACTCTCCCATTACCAAAAGGTACGTTCAGCACAGGCATCATAGGCACCTTTATAATTGTGCTCGCCATACTGCCTTTAATTATCTCATAATTGCCTTGATCTAATTTCCACACCGGAGGGGTTTTGAGCGGCCTCACCCCGGACGATAACTTTTGTTCACTAGTGTGCAGGTCGCCGCTGTGCAGGTCATCCCAGTTTAAGCCGAGGCCGAGGAACAATTCTGACTGTTGGTTGCTCTCCCAGATTTTCTATGCTAAACACTTTTTAAGTTGGAGCATCTTTCATGGTAAGATAACACTGGCAAAATTATTTTTGGTTGGTCTTATAAAAAAGTTTCTTTTTTAGTAGTTGTGCAAAATCTAGATCATGATCACAAGATAAGAGTAAATCTAATGGTCATAGATTGATATGATAATAATAACAGGCGTTGGTTCAGCAGTGGACCCTTAGATTTGGTGGGACAAGCTCCTGGGTTCGAGTCCCCACAGCCTCCCTCCTTGTTGGGGGCTAAAACTACTCTTAGTACCATATGTACTAGGACCTCAGCTTCAGCCCCAATACAGGTGCGATGGGATTCTCTATAGATGTCACGTGGTGTGACGGAGCAATGATCCACAACAAACAAGCTATTTGATTAAAATGTTTAGCCAAATCACACGACTCTCTACTTCAAAATTGGATACAATGACTTGTTACTTTTGCCTAGCGATGGTAGCACGGGGAAACATAAAAAAAATCATTTACTCTCTCTCCTCCAAGTCTCAACTTCTCCATTGCTGCAACCTACCTTCCACAACCTCCTCCTTTTCTTCTCTCCTTCCCCCCATCCATTGCCTTATTGCAGCCTCTCTAGTCCCCATCCAATTTACCCGTGCTATTCTTCTTCTCTTCGCTCGTTCTGTTCCAAATGATTAAACCCGTGGCGGTTTATGGTTGAAATTGCAATGACTCGTTTATGACTCTTTGGCCAAATTTGATCATTTGTGTGATTTGGAGCTGAGCAAGGATGTTTGCCCATGGATGGGCAATGGAGGAGGGTAGAGATTTGCCCACGTCATGGATCCAAACCAAGCAATGAAAGCAGATGAAGACCAAATCTAGCTTCAATTCACACAAAAAGCAGAGGCTTAATGGATGTTTGCGTTGTGAGATTCAGTGGGGGTAGTGTGTATTGGTGGTGGCTCTGTTTATGGGTTGAATGGACAAGAAGTGATGTTGTAGTATGTCCAATTGCACCTCTTTCTTTCTTTTTTTATGTTTTATGATTATTGATTAGAAATACTAAAAAATAATATTTTAAAGGAATAGAAAATGAATAGACAGCATCGTTGAAATAAAATGGTTAGATAAAATAAAACATATACTTTTTTAATCGTTACTTTAACTTTCATTGTTGGAGATGCTCTAATAGTACCCTCCAATGGACTCTTCAAATTTTTTTGTAGTATAATTTGATGCTTGAAGGTTGCCTCCGATGCGTCAAACTTGGAAGAAAAAAAAAATTGAAGGACGGTTTGGGGTTTGGCGTTTGAAGTATTTGTTGAACATAACCGTTCGGCCCTCAAATTTCAAAAATTATTTGGTCCAATTTTAAATCGATTTTGCAGAATGATTTTTTGAAAAATACTTTAGAAATTATTTTTGAGAACAAAAACATATATTGTTTTTATATATTATTCATTTTTTACTGAAAATAATTTTTAAGAAATTGAAATCATCTTTTAAATATTTTCTCAAAAAGCCGCTCTAGTTTTGAGAAAAATTCTCAAAAACAAGCTTTGAAAATTATCAATTAAACAAATTTTCTGAAAACTATTTTGCAAAACAAACTCTGAAAACTAAACTAAATAGAGCGCTAACTGTTTTGTAACCACATTTTGAACAAGAAAGTTGAACAATTTCCTTTCCTGGAAATTTACTACTGAAATTTGAGGGGCAATAATGATTGTACATTATAGTGTCTCTCCATGCATTTTTCAAATCAACTGAAATGGCAAGTCCAACTTCTAAAGATTCTATGGTTCAGCAACGTGAAGACTTACGGTTAAAAGAAATAAGAAGACAAAACACCAAAAATGTTATGCCATTGCCGGTAAGCTAATACAACAATCTCCATAACTTGACCTCACAAGTGGGAGAATATCTGCAGCATGGTTCTTCTCCAGTACATAGATACGTGGGTGTTAACAGTTTGGTTTGATCTAGTTTTAAAATAAGCTATAAATCAAACAAATCCTACCAGTTTTATAAAATTTGGGACCAAAACCGAACCATAGAATTTGTAGAACCGAACTAGAACCAATTCAATAAATATGAAACGGTTCCGGTTTCAAACCACGATTCATGCCATAAATTGATGCATATTAATCCTGTAATATTTTGCCCCCAAAACATGAAAAGTAATAGTGTTTAAAGACGTGAAGTACGTGACATTACAAAATATTTATATTTTCACTCGGATGAAGTACTAGCAACACGAGCATTTCGATTTGTATTAACTGTTCACATTTAACCCAAACATAAAAGGATGTTTAATATACCCATCACACTTCACAAACTAAATCCATAAAATAATAGCTCATACTAAATCCATAAAATAATAGCTCATACAGTGTAAAGCAACTTCAAACTCCAACCAAAGGAAGAACAGAGTGAAATCAAGTTATTGTAAGGTGTCGAATCAGGTCGCCGATTCAATACAGAGAAATAAGTTTAAATTAAATAGGTAGCCATTGAATAAACCAGAACATAAGCAAAAAACCGTGAACCGAACCGTATACTACGGTTTACCTATTTTCTAAACAGGAACCAAACCGGTAAAACACAAAATCGAACTAATTCGTTCGGATTGGACTGATTTGGATCGGTTTTACTGGTCAATCGGATTTTTTTTACAGCCCTACACAGACACAAGTCAAAATTGGAAACTCGAACTCCAAATTGAAACCAAACTTGAGTCTGTCTTCTTGTCAAACCATACCACAATGTCTAGAAGAAGGTTTCTATAACCAATGGTCGTAAAATTCAAGTAAAAAATATCATATAAATCTGAGATAATTCCTCTTTTGGTAAAGAAAATTCAACAGTAGCAATCAAATTTACACAATCAGGAAAAGAATTAGGAAGAAACACAACCGATATTTACTAACATTCTTTTTGTTCCAGTTAATGTTTCACGCATTTGATATCACGGACAACCAAATGAACTGGTGATATTTTCCAC
>BRYE01000017.1:16987228-16992228 GCA_030159115.1 Actinidia arguta var. hypoleuca | reverse complement strand
TAAACAGTTTAAGAACTTAGGCGTAGCTTTATGTATTTGTGTGCACGTCACACTTTTATATTTTTATATAGTATGACGTTTCCGCGCAAAAGAAAATTGTATCATTTTAAATGAGTATGCACAAGTGATCAACCGTATGAAGGTAAGTAGGCCTTGGTGGGCCAGCCACCGGCCATCACGTGCCCATAATCCGTATAGGCCGGGTTGTGGGACGTGACATTAAACCACAAGGGGGTATGTGTTAAAAGTTCAAACGACAAGGGGGTCATCTGTTAGTAATTTGTACGGGAAGTTACGGCCGGTACTAGCCCATGGACTTGTTACCAACTAAGTTCACAACACAAAAATGTTTTCCCTTCGAGGAGCCAAGAAAATTATAATCCCCAATCTACCCCCGAAATTAAACCAGACAATTCAAAACTCCAATTCTATTTCTACGTCCCAAAAATTTCAATTTCCCTCTCTCTCTCTCTCTCTTAGTAATTATCCGTACTCACGGTCCCATATAAAAAAAATCACTTTTAAGCGTATTGTTAAAATTTTATAACTAAAAAATACAAAAGATATAAACATCATATAAAAAATATATTGCATTCATATATGAAATGATATAATCCAACAAAATAAAGAATAAATTAAAAAGTATAATGATTTTGAAAAAAATATTACTAATTTAAAACAAATAAGAAAAAAAATGAGTGTTTAGTTGTTGTTTTTTGTGAGTCCCACTAAAAAAATGATTCAATGAGTAAAATATATTTTCAACTTTAGAGATTTTTTGTTCATTGAATCAAAATTTATATAGACACCACACCTTTGAGTAGAAGAAAGTGATAGTTTTAGAAGAAAAAAAATAATTTCAAGTGAAATTTCAATCGTTGAATTCACTCAAATGAATTTTAACCGTAAATAGCGACATATAGATTTGAGATTAAAAATGAGTTGTGTTTTATTATATAGATAGATAGATAGTTTGAAATTTTTTAAAATATGTATGTCTTATATTATAAACTTTTTATCTTTATTATGATAAATTTATTTATATATTCATTTTTACTTAAATATTATTATTATAATCCCTGAATAAATTAATTTTAATAAATATTAAAATAATACAATTTAAGAAAATAGATTTATGAAAATAACTTTCCTTTCTATTTGTAGTGAATTTTTTCTATTGATTAATTAATATTTTATATTTTAAAAATTTTTCTTGATAAAAAAGTCTAAAAATATTAAAAATTATTTAATTTAAGAAAATTTTTATTAAAAATTAAAAAAAATATTTTTATCTTCAAATTAAATAATTTTTTTATATATTTAGACTCTTATCATCAAAATGACTAAAATAATATAAAAGTTTGATTAAATAATAAAAAAATATTAAATATAAAAAAAATAAAAAATAAGAAAAAAAAGAAAGAGGTTTTTTTTTTTGTAGGTCCCACTAAAAAATAATTCAGTGAGTAAAATATATGTCCATCTTTAAAAAATTTTTATTTATTGGATAAGAACATATGTGGGTCCCATAATTTTGATAAGAAGAAAGTGATATTTGTTTGGAAAAAAAAATAATTTCAAGTGAAATTTCACCCGTTAGATTAATTCAAATGAATTTGAACAGTAAACAGCGGAAGATTTAAAATTCAAAGCATAGTTGTAATTTGTAATTCCTATATATATATATATATATATCCTAGCAATTCGATTTGGGCACTCCATTGCCGCAATCCAGTAGTTCGAACTTTTCAGATTTCTCCAGATTTCTCAAGAGATTGGACGAAGATACTTCTCTAGACTTGTCAAGGAGATACGACGAAGATATTTTACAGAAAAATCGAGTTATGTCATCATTTTCTTCTTTGATTCTTCAACAAATCTAAAGCAATGGTGAGGACACGTAAGAGATTCACTGTTCCTAATGTTCATATGATTTTCGATTTGTAGTTTCTATTGTCTAATGCTTAATTTCTCACTGTAAATGTAAGAATTATATACATATACATATAGAGACAGAGACATTACACACACACACACACACACACAGAGTGAGAGAAAAAAAGAGAGGAGTTTAGCATTCATACTTATCTCTATGAACATATACTTACAGTTAGGAGCACACAGAACTATTTGCTTTATAGAATAGATAAAATGTATGAGAAATTATATGCACATATAATTATTTGCTCTAGTTTTTCTTTTATGCTTGCAACAATTTCTCATTCATAAAGCATATTTTTACATACAGGCATTGAAAGTATGAGAAATTAAGGCATATGATTGATCGTTTGACTTACTAATCCGAAATTAAAGCATTGATAAAAGTACCTTTGAACATATTAGAGAATACACAAGGTATTAGAAATTAGATGCACTCATGCATGAGGTCTCGTCGCAAGTGTGTATATATACACACACATACATATAAAGAAAGAGAGAGAGAGAGAGAGAGAGAGAGAGACGGAGAATTGCTTATCATTCATAAGGAGGGGAAAATACTTAGCATTCATAAACTATATCTCTGCGAACACATTAGAGAATAGATAAAGGTCTAAGAAATTAGACGCACATATAATTGTTTGCTTTATAAGCTTATAGCTAGTTTTTAATTTATGCTTGCAACAATTTCTCATTCATAAACTACATCTCTGCAAACATTTGCGAACATATACGTAAAGGCATTGATCAAATTAAGAGCATAAAAACACACACATTACATCTAGTTTTTGTTTTATGATTGCCACAATTTCTTGTTTCATAACAATATCACATTATTTTGTAATGAGAATTGTCAAAATCAAAATGTTTTACATTGAGAATTTTTAAAAACCTACTGTTTAGCACTGAGAATTTTAAAAACCTCACTCTTTTGCACTGAGAATTTGTAGATTTTTACACTGAGAATTAAAAAAAAAACTACTGTTTTACACTGATTTTTTTTAAAAACCTACTATTTTGCACTGAGAATTTTCTAAAACTCAAGTCTTTTGCACTGAGAATTTCTAGATTTTCTTTTTAAAAAAAAATACTTGTAGAGCATGCTGAATTCCAATCCTTTTTGTGTGAGATTGTATTTGGCGGCTTCAAGTGCTTCACTTCCTCTGTTTGTAGCTGATGCAATATTCACGTTTATGGTGCAGCTGTGCATAGTACATACTAAATTATCATGTTCTACTGAAATGTGTGACACAACCTGATCTTTCAGTTCTGGTTATGACCTGTTCTCTCTAATTATCTCTTGAGTGAGGTGTTGGTTCTGTGTGATTATTGTTTCTGAACAATCAATTTGAAGTGAGGTAGCAGGTTTCGCAGGTGCATTATGAAAAAGCGATCGACAATGTTGGTATCATATCGAACCGTCACCTATACATCTTATTGTCTTTCCTTTTTTACGTAGATTATATGGTAGTGCTTCAAATTTTGTAGTTCTACACGGGGTGGAGGAACTGCAGTTTTTGAATTGCTCTGTTGAAGGTCTGATGTCAATGTGTTGTCCCTCAGCTACTGATATAGGTTTTAACTAGATTAGGTTGCTCATACCAGCACTACTACTGAGTGAGTTGTGTTCTTCACTTGATAGCTTTTTGTTTGTCTTGACTTGTAGAACATTGGTTCTTCAACCTTCTATGCTAAAACTTTGAGCACTAATGTTAATACCAAAAATAGCTAGAGACCAAATTTTAAAATGGTAAATTTCAGACGTGTTAGTTAAAAATTATCATACATAATTTCCCTACCATACATGCCATAATTGTATGCTTGCTATAATTTCTCATGCATAACAATTTCTCTACCATATATATATATGCAGGCATTCAACTGAAAAACAAGGAAACAGAGCAGTCGAAACAATATCTGACAAGACCGTCATCATCTCAAAAACATTCAGCAAAATCTCGGCATCTCAATCACCTGCAACACCAAAAGTGTTATCCCCAAAAGCTGCATCAATGAAGGTTAGAAAGGCAACACAGAGAAAACAAAAGAATGCAGCACAAGACAAAAACAACACAATACAAAAACAAATGGAAATTGACTAACCATTCCAACATGCAAGCCATTGTAAAGCTCATCGAAAAGGTCAAATTTAGAAAAGAACACATCAATTTGTTTAGGCAACACCATTTTGGTTGTTGATAGACGGGTTGAGAAAAAATCCATTGAAAGAATCTGACTGCAAGAAAATAGACAGCATGGCTGAAACAATATAACATCTTATCAAGGAAATGGGACGTTCAAGTTGGGTACCAAGCTTTTGAACCTAACAGCCATCGATGTGAAGTTCATTTTTGGCATTTCGTGTGGAAATAAAAAAGATAAAGTAATCTTTGCAAAGCAAAGAAAGATAAGGTGGGCTAGATCTGATAAAAGAATTGACAATATAAATCTGATGAATCTGATGTAAAGAATTGACCAAGAGCAAGCAGCAAAGCGATGAGGAAGATGTAGTTCCCTTTGTGTGTATGTTCCTCTTCTTGACAATGTTCAGCATCAGGAAACACACTAGCCTGGGTATTCGTTAAGCATCTTGACAATTTTGATGAAATCGGTATATATGATTGGTGTACTGCTATTCGTAATATCTTGATCAACTTAATTGAGAAATATCGAGAGGACCCACAGAAAACCACGGTCTGTCATGCTACTACTTGTAAGTACATATATTTTATTCAAATTATCAGCCTTTAGAATTTTTGAAGCAATTTTTTACATAACTACAATACCAAATCCAACCAACAAATTTATGTGTAAAATGTTCTCCAGTATTGGCTTTGTGAGCATACGACACTCATACAGCCATCGCAAAGAGATGCAATCCCAAGGATTCTAAAGTGGGACATCTCAAGCTTGCACAAAATTCTCGAGGGCATGCAGCTCAAAGACCTCGAAGATGACAAGGTATTTATGAAGCCTAATATGTGTTTTTACAGTTAATGTTACAGTGTAATATAAGAATTAAATTGATAAAGCTCTGAAATGACACAACTATTTCTAGCCCA
>BRYE01000017.1:16967228-16969728 GCA_030159115.1 Actinidia arguta var. hypoleuca | reverse complement strand
CTTTTATAGGTGAATAATTAACCGGCGCAATTATGGGATAACCACGGAAGGAAGTCGTGGCCGGAGATAGCGGCATAATGGGTAAAGATTGTTGTATGCAAAGATATGCCGTAACTATAGGAGGTTGTGGTCGTGATGAACCAAATGGAGATCACGTTTATCTCGATTAGAGAGATTGGCGACATGAACAACCGAGATTGATGACTAGGGATGCTGGGGAGAACATGGGTGATGCAATCCCGCTTGGATAGCTGAATGATGATCATGGGTGACATATTAGCGACATGACCTCTCAATTTTTTGCAATATGGTCTTATGGACAATGTGGCTACGTGATTATCTCGGTTGATCCACCTCTTCTTATAGAGTAACTAGTTTGAGTGGTGAAATTCATCTCTCATCATACTCAATATTATTTTTCCAGAAATCTACTCAATCAACAACATACGATCAAATAAGACATGAAAAAAATTGAAACTATTCATAAAAGAATGAACTAACCTCAAACAGAGAGACAAATCAATCGATCTCTAAAAAATCTGATAAAAATCGCGATCAAGGACCTCAACAAGAGACACGATCATATCAATCTTGAGCGATCGAAAAATCTCTAATCGCAACAAAATCGGTGAATCTACTTCAAACCAACGCAAAATCTGCACAAACGATTTTTCAAAACATAAAAATAGTAATATTTCATATATAAGAAGGGCAAAGAAGTAAATTTACCCCACAACGAGTCCAAGCGTTAATATTTTTTTTCTCTAAAAACTAAACGATAAATATAAGATGAGACCGACCCTTTAAATAAAAATGTCCTCGTCTGGGCAATTCTGCCACTTTTGGTTACTACTGAAATAAGGTCAAACTAAGGCAAAGTTGGGGCTAACTCTCTTGGAGCTAATTTATATTTTTTTTATTTTCATTAAAAATTTTAACGGTTCATAAATTTAAATTTTAGGAAAAATTATAATAATAACTCAAGAATTTAACATTGGTAACAAATTAAAATGTGAATTTTTAATTTAAACAAATTTATTCTTAAACTTTTTAACCCGTTACAATTCAAACTCCTAGCCAGCTTACATTTATGTAACATGACAACAATAGTTGGAAACAATTGGAGAATGACAATTGAACAAAAATCGAATCATTGATACACTTATCGAGGTTTCAATTACTTTAGATTCTTTATTTCAACTTTGAAATCTAGCATTTGTTTTTGCCCGATTTCTGTCTCTCTTTATCTCTCTCTAGATTTTTCTTGGATAAGTGTCCTAATTGTGGTAAGTATGCCTTTTAAAAAGGATCTCAATTTGTGCGACGTCATTTCCTCAATCATTTTTGTGAAAATTAGTTTTTTTCATCAAGCTATATAAAAGAAAATGACATAAGGTTTGAATTGTGATGGTTTAAAAAATTTAGGGATTAATTTGTTGAAATTAAAAACGTAGGGTTTAAATTGTTGCGAAGGTCAAATCTAGGAGTTGTTTTTGTTATTTTTTCAAAATTTCTTTCCTAATCATGAGAGAGAAATCTTAAAATATAAGAAAATATTTAAAATATTTAAAAAATCAATAAAGATAAAAAAAATTACCTTATTTTTTGAATAAAAATAAATTTCTTTGTCTTTAGGGATTTGTTTTTTAAAATTTAATAAAAAAACCTTATATTTTAAAATTCTTTTATCAAAAGAAATCGAAAAAATATAAAATTTTGATCAAACAGTTAAAGTACAAAAGTTCACTAATTCTAAAAAAATTAAAAATCAAATCAGCTAAATTAGCTTCGAAAACCATTCCAAACTAAGGCCAAATGATAATAAGGATTAATCGCCATCAATTCTTTTTTATATGTGGATCAGTGGTCGTACATTCTAATGACACACACCATGACAACCTCAATTATACACAAAAGTTAAAGCTTGGCGAGTTAATTGTATAAAATTCTAAATTAGGGGCCACATATTACTCATGCTCTTTAAAGACTATGATAAGGAGACAAAACCAAGTGGGTGGATTACATTTGAACAAGTGTCCTAGTGTTTTCTTTTGGTAACTAAGTTTAGTAATGTTACCCATCTTATAGACATTAATTAACACAAACATACAAGTCAATCTGTACAAAAAACAAACTCAAAATATGTTTGTAAACCAGCCCTTCATTAATTGAAAATATCAATTATACGACTATTTTTACTGTGGGAGAAAGCTATTATATTGTGTACAATAAAAAATTATGATATTTTTTGCTGTTAGTTTAAATAAAATTTATGATGAGTTACAAATTTGTAATTTAATTGTTACAGTTGTTTGTGGTGTGATTTTTTATGAAATTTTGCAGGTTTTTTTTATAGATATTTTATGCTGTTAATTATAAATTATTATGACTAATTAAAAAAATGTGCATAGTGCACACTGAAAAAGAATGTGTGTATATGAATATTGCGGGGACTTTGAAAGGGGAATGAGAAAAATGGGTCAAAGGCCAACCCATAAAT
>BRYE01000017.1:16954728-16962228 GCA_030159115.1 Actinidia arguta var. hypoleuca | reverse complement strand
TAAGATGAAAGTATAATTTTTTTGGACTAAAAGTGCAAAAATAAATTCAGTAGATTTAATTTACCTCACTTATCCCTAAATAGATATGCCCTTGCATCCATCCATGCGTCCTCTTTATCTTCTGTGTCGTTTGTCGACTTTCCCATTTGATCTTCTTGTCATCCAAATGGATGGATTGGATTTTGCGGACCCTTGAGTGATATTTCATTTTGGTTGTGGTTTGAAGAGTAAAATCCGAATGATGTGACACTTGTTTCTTGTTTTGTGAACTTGCGCATTGCATGGGAATCCCACTCTTCATGCTCTACATTTTACTCGTTGGAAAATCAATAGAGGAAAAAGAGTGACCTTTGCATTCTTGACACCAGGATCAGTTCAACAATGATTGGAATTGGAAAGGTTTGGAACAGTTTTTTTAGATTGGATCAGAATAACTACGGGTGGTTAAATGAGGGAACCGTGGGTAGGAGACTTGCTCATGGCAATATGGGATTTGGCCTCGGGCCAGTGATCCTGTCTTATGGAATGCAAAAAGATGTGCATAAATTTTATTATAGAATTATTGTTGAATGGTTCTCAAACAAATTACATAAATTGCAAAATTTGTATTTTCGGAACGATTATTGGATTTTCTTGTGTGCGTCGGTTCGTTATTTTCGTGTGATGACATTGGGTTCGAATGGGCGGTGAATAGGGATGGCAATGGGGCGGGGCGGGGCGGAACCGGAGGTTGGTATTACCATCCCCGATTCCCGAATTTTTTTTTATCCCCGTCCCCGCCCCGATCCCCGGTGGTGAATTTTTTTTAACCCCTATCCCCGCCCCTAACGGGGACTGGGGATTCCCGTCCCGAATTCGATCCCCGAACCCTAAATGAAATTTCAACCACCAAAACCCTAAATCAAACACTAAATCCTAAATCAACCACAAATCCTAAGTCAAAAATTTGAAATCAACCACCACAACCCTAAATCGCACTGTTGGTTCCTGTAATTTATTTTCACTGTTGGTCCTTGTAGTTTATTAAAAGTTATACTTTGGTCCCTATAATTTATTTTCAATCAATTTCAATGGGGTTCAGAAATTTTTCGGGGATCGGGGCGGGGATATACAAAACCGTCCCCGATTTTTTTTTTCCTCGAACCCCACTCAAAAATTCACCCCGATCGGGGCGGGGATCGGGGCGGGGCGGGGCGAAGCAGGGCAAATTTCCATCCCTAGCGGTGAATCGTCGTTCATTCAGTTTAGAAGTTCTTGTTGTCGTTAGTCACCGTCTTTACAAGTTTTCTTCAAAATTTGTGACCATTGAGAACTTCTTTGAACCATTTTGTGTTTAGGAAAAAAAAATAATTTAGTTTTTGACAGTTGGAAAACAACTGGACCGTGGGTGGGGATTATTAATGTGGGGTGTGAGTTTACAGAATGAGAGAAAAGAAATCAAGGATAGACATCTACGGTGGTCCTACGACTGAGCAGGTGGCTGCAGTTGTTCACTAGTCATCCAGAGCCTAGCTGCAGCACAAAGAAAGTGAGAATGGCCACTGGAACTATTTTCGAAAAATGACTCTTTGACGGTCAGGTTAGATGACTAGAAATATATATATATATATATATATATATATATATATATATATATATAGAGAGAGAGAGAGAGAGAGAGAGAGGGGAATATTGTCTCCTGAACCAAATTCGCGTACCTTTAAAAGAAAGAAAGTCTGACTTTATATGGCATAAATTAGCGCGTACCTTGACGTTCTAGCTGTCTTGTCATTGGACAGACTACAGCTTGACGTGTGCTCATACGCGCCGATCGCTGTGTCAATGCGTGGTGGTTGACCCAACCACGCTCCTAGGGCCTAGCTGATAGCCTGTTATTAAGCTACCGATGTCTCCATCTGGGTATGGGGGACTGTCAGAAGAAACTTTGACGATCAAGTTACCTCATGTCCCCTGACATTTCTTGGGATTACCGTCAGCCATTGCCCCTCATCTAAGCTTTGGCGCGATTACTCTACTGAGCTTACTAAGTAGCGACAACTCAAGAGTAATGATAGCCTTAGCTTGAACAATGACTGTCTTCATTAGTGTTTGTACCGAGCTTACTTTATAGCAATAGCTCGACAGAGGTGCCCTAGCAAGGCTAGATTATGTCATTGTATATTTTGCCCTTTACAATTGTCACTCAGTTCGCATGAGCTGGGTCAATGCTTTACCGAGGTCATGTGAACTGGACGTGTTTGTACTTTGAGCCTAGTGCTTGGAGGGCACGCTAATGCCTACTAGCCTATTTTCCTTTTATGTGGGTTTGTCATTTTGCTATACTGTTTAAGCCACGCGTCCGAGTCTGATTTGCTCGCAATCTGTTAGAGCATTGGTGCCGAGGTCCCAAACCTGCCCTTGGGGCTCGTTTGGCATGGACACATAGTTGGGTGACTGCCACGTATTCGCATCTCATTAGTTTTGGGAGGCGGTTGCCTACGCGTGGACCCATGCACCCACTAAGTCATGTTTTAGCTTCCTTCCCGACTCTTCACCTTCCCTATTGGGGTCTGTTTGCCTTCCTTCCTTCCTTCCTTCCTTATCGCTGACCTTTGAGAGCATTCTAGAGAGAGAAAAATCATCCTTTCATATGCTACTGTATGACTACCTATTAGACCATCGTTTTGATATCTGACGACTGATCTTCGAAATTTACGATGTTGGTCTTTTCTTGACCTAGCTTTGGTAAGCTTTTGCTCTTCATTTTCTTTCTGTGACTCGTATGATTTTTCGTGATTTGAATTTGATTTCTTGTCTGCACTTCTGCATTTAGGGTTTGTTTTGTATCCATGCTTCTGGGCTTCAATTCTTGAATTTGCTTTGAATTTTTGCTTGTTTGTTGTCTGTCTTGTTTTTCTGACCATGGATCATCCGCTATTGTTAGAGCTTTGTGTTTAAGTGAACTTGGTTGCCTTTGACCCATTTCCCTTGATGAAATAGGTTCAGGTTGCCCTATAGGATCGATGGCCTAAGGGTTCTACCCCCATGCCCTTTTGTTGTTGAGATGAGTTCAAGGCAGTAAGAGGGTCTAATAGCTGTCCCTTAGAAGTAAGTAGTCTTAGTGGGGCAGAGTTCGGTGCTCACGGCGAGCTCATCTAACTTTGCTCCCAAAATTTCTTCAAAACTGTTTGGATTAGCTCGTTCTAATTGTTGTACTTCTATTTTTAGAATATGGAGTTGAACTGAGCTCAGTTGTTGGTTCATGGTGACAAAGCTTTGAATAAATTCAAGACCGACCATGACATTCCCATGGATGTTCAAATATAGTGTTTTAGGCCAAATGAGGGTGCCAACCTAGTGGACGGCAACGAGGACCGCATCCCGATTTGTATTTGGCTGATCCACCAGGCCTAGCTCTAGTTCCTCATTGGCCCGATGTTAAAGGAGGTGATGGTGCGCTACCACCACCACCTCACCTACATGTAGGTGTCAGTCAACTTTGTGCGAACTGTGTTCATGGTGGACATGTTGGTGCATTAGATGAAGTTGTCCTTCAGTGCCGATTACACGTTTACACCGTGGTATAGCTGATGAAAGAGCCAGGCACACCATTCTTGAAGAGTAATTATTACCTGCATCTCAGGATTCCCCGTCAGCCACAAACAAGGTTGGTCACTGACAACCCAGACAAGGACTTATTCCTCGATGAGTTTGTCTAGGTTTTAGGTAATTGAGAGTTCCGAGCTGGAGACAATAGTCTCTAGTCATTCCTGTGGCATAATGGTCGTTTGTTTGATAGTAATTATTTTCTTTACTGAATCTATAATCGTAATATTTGTAAATATTTTTATATCGATACTGACGCTAATTTCCATTGTTGTGCATATTTCAATGACCAATTTAGATGCCGGTCTAAAGAGTGCAAGGAGGTTATTCAAGCTATCAACAACAGGCAGGCTTCGAGGAAGGTAACCGATCTTCTTGTGTATAAGCCGGTTTATCAGCACGTGATTCCGCATAAGGCTGAAGAGCTTGGCAGGATTAGGCTTCCTCCCCTGCGCATCAAGAGATGGGCTCCACAGCATGACACTTTTAGCTCGAAAAGGTTCAGAGTTGAGCTCAACGCGAACTTTCCCCTCACTTGAGTTCAAGGTTGGGAAAAAGGGCATCACCATAAGCTTGTCGAGCTACACTTCTTCAGACTCTTTGGATAGCGAGAAGGAGGAAAGAGAGAAAGTCGTCCACTATCTCGTGCTAAATAGAAGGCAAAACTGGGTAATTCCCACGATCAAGCTAGAAATTTTGGTCTGGCCCATCTTCTTTTCGAGATCGAACAAAGAGCACTCTGACAATCTTGTCTATGCTCCACCCCATCTTGCGGGAGAAGTTTAGATAGCTCATTATTTTAGGGACGCTAATGATTCTGACGCAAGCTCAAAGGAGATTAACATGGTGAGGTTCAGGACTCTAGGCCAGAAGAAGTTTGCGCTAGACTCTGATCCTCTTGCCATAGGGGCTCCTCCTATTAGCCTGGGGCCTAACCGAACTCGTCAGACGTCCCCCTTCTGGACAAATGCAAGGGGAAGAAGCCTACGGGGGACCCTTCCAAAAAATCCAAAAAGATGGCAAGAGGACAAGCTTGGGCTTCCTCCCATCTTCCAAAAAAAACGTCGAGCTGTAGAAGCCTGCCTTTTTCACGGCTGAGCTCAACAAGCAAGTGATAGTAGCTGACTCTGTCAAGGACCATGACATAAGCATGGCCCTTGCGCAAGCAATCATGTTGCCCAAGGATATTGTTGACCTCATAGAGGAGGGCTAAGAAGAGATCCAAGACCTTTTGGTGATTAAGCAAATCCAGGTAAGCATCAAGATCTTTGTTACTTTTCCATTTGACATCTGCACTTTTGGGTACTTATTGTTTTTATGCTTTTGTTTTGCAGAGTCTATAGAGAGCTACCACCATCTCAGAGCAGATGAAAAAGCAATCCTCAAAGATCAAAAGGTCTAAAAAGAAGATAATTTCTCTAGAGAAGTAGGCCAAAATAGACTTCAAAACTGCTGAGAAGGCCAAGTGGGAGCTCACTACTACCATGCGGGAGAGAGATGGCAGCCACGCTGTGCTCATCGAAGCTCATGGAGAAGTAACTGCCATCCAAGGGCAATTGGACAAGGCCCAGGATAATTGGAGGAGCTTAAGAAGGTCGCATGCGATCCTGTATTCGAGTGTGTGTACAACTGGGGGATAGACCGAGTTGTCGACAACTATGATAAGCAGCTGGCCAAACTTCACCTAGGTGTCTTCCAAGATGGTTGGCTTACTTGCTTGAAGGAGCTCGGCGTTTCCCCTGAACACCTTGCTTGGGGCATGGCTTCCCCTGTAGTGGAGTCGATGGACCCCCATCAAGCCTATTCTCCCCTAGTGTTGCTTGGTTTCAACAAAGATTGTTGTTGGAGGAGGGGGTAGACGAGGTCCCAAAGGAGGCCCCTGAGGTGACTGCCAAACTCGTTTAAATAGCAACAGCAATAGAGGGAACCGTGACAGTAGCAGGGGAGGGCACATCAATGGCGGCAGGTGAGTTTATAGAATAAGAGAAAGAAAATTGAGGATAGACACCTGCGGTGGTCCTACAGCTGAATGGGTGGCTGAAGTTGTTCACCAGTCGGCGAGGGCCTAGCTGAGGCAAAAAGAAAGTGAGAACGGCTGCTGGAACTGTTTTCGAGAAATGATTCTTCGACGATCAAGTTAGATGACTGAATATAGATAGATAAATAGATAGATAGATAGATAGATAGATAGATAGATAGATAGATAGATAGAGGGAGTATATGTCTCCTGAACCAAATTCACGTACCTTAAAAGAAAGAAAGACTGACTTTATATGGCATACTGATATCTCCATCTAGGTATGGGGGCTGTGGGCTGTCAGAAGAAACTTTGACAATCAAGTTATTTTTTGTCCCCTGCCATCCCTCAAGATTACCGCCGATCGTTTCCCCCCATCCAAGTTCCGGCGTGGTTACTCTATCGAGCTTACTAAGTAACGACAACTCGAGAGTAATGGTAGGCTTACCTCGTACAGTGCCAATCTTTGGTAGTGTCTGCACCGAGCTTTGGTGCAGAGGTCTACCGAGCTTACTTCATAGCGATTACTGGACGAAAGTCTCTGTTCTAACAAGGTCAGATTTTCTTATTGTATATTTTGCCCCCTTACAATTACCTTGGTAGATTCTACGTAATGATTGGGTAGTTTCTATATTTTGAGAGTTCGTCATGGGGTTGGTATTCTATGAAATGAATAGAGGTGCTGATTTAGGAAAGTATCCTATTGGTTGACCCATTAGAATGCAACATTTGTATTTTGGCTTTGAGTCTTTGACATACTTAAAAAAAAAAAAATGTTGTAGTTGTTTATATATTTTAGTTGCGATTTATTATATAAAGATGATTGGGTATTGCTGATGGGATAGTGTCCATCGAAGAGTGTAAAATAGAATTTGAGTGAAACTCCAGGTGTATAAATGTGTGATGAACCCTAGATTTCTTCAAAAGTTTACATTTTTTTTATGCTTTACACTTAAAATGGCTAAAAACTGAAAGACTGCTTAGAGTATAATTTTAGGTCGACCAAAATATAGAAAGTCAACTTTTTAGGCAAATAAATTCGCCCTTATTTCTTTTCATTAGTGTTTTTTTAAAATATTTTATTTTATTTTCGTACTTTTTCTGTTTCTTTTTAAACGCGACAAACTCAAAAAGTAAAAGTTTATGAAAGGAGTCAAATTCTCTGAAGTTTGATTTTTGGATTGTACTTGTTAGAATTATATTTATGTTTATTTACTTATTTATTTTGTCATTAGCAGTAAGGGTAGATTAATAATTTATTACCTTTGTTTTTAGGGTTATTTAAACTATTTTTATCTTCCTTGTATTATTATTCTGAATTCTATGAAACCCTAGTCTCTTTTTCCTCTCAATTCTTGTATTCTCACATGGTATCACAACATTGATCTTGATGGACCTCATATCCTATGATTGCATGGAAGGAAGTTTAATCTCATTCACAACCTTTGCGAATCCAACTGGTACCGTTGTCTTTTTATTTTTAAATCGTAATTATCAGATTATAGTTTTCGCATTCTTTTTTTTTGAGATCGTAGTTATTTGATTACAGTTTTTGCACCTTTTTTTTTGAGATCGCACAACTTGTTTCTTGGGATCGAGTACTCTATAGTTGATTAGGATTCTGGTATTATTATTTTCTACGCAATGGCTGCTGAACGATATGATTCGCTTCAGACGATCAACACCAGATTGGATGGAAAGCATTATTCGTATTGGAATTATGTTATGAAGAATTTTCTGAAATAAAAAATTGTGGGGTTATGTTATGAGCACCACGAGTAAACTGACAGATCTTGATGATAAAAATTTTACAGAAAAGTTAGAAGTTTGGGACGTCAACAATTTCAAAATCATCACTTGGATCAACAACTCTGTTGAGCATTCAATCGGCACACAAT
>BRYE01000017.1:16937228-16949728 GCA_030159115.1 Actinidia arguta var. hypoleuca | reverse complement strand
TTTATCCTACAAATTTTTTTAATGGTCAAATTTTTGAAACGGTCACATTATTTCAACAATGATATTTTTTAAAGAGTATATTTTTAAATTGGTCATATTATTCTAGTGACATTATTTTTTTTATAAAGTATATTTTAACAACGATCATACTATTATATTGTTATTTAATTTCATAAAATAAAGCAACGTGACTCTTAACTAAACTGTATATGGATAAAAAGACAAGTGTATAAAGCGTTGATTGATACAATTATAACTAAAAAGTGCAAATATATATTTTAATAAAAGCTTAAGGTGCAAATATAACTTGGCCAAAGAATTTAACATGTTTATAGTGTCTAGTCATTTTTGACCAGGCATTGTAGCAAAATTAAATTTATAGGCTATTTTGGCTATTTGTATGTGGACTATTTTAGAAGTTTGCTAGCTAAAATAGCAAAAAATAAATAAATTGACCAACTTAATGTGGATGTTCTAAATCGGCCATTTGAGTATGAATTTTATCAAAATTTTCAAATGATGGAGAGGAGAGTGGTTGGAGAGGATAAATAACAAGTCAGTATGGGTTGAGTATAGTTTGATTATATTGATACCTGAATAATCGAACTCGATATATATAATATAAAGAGAGTTAGGATGATGACGATTTTGATGTATACAATTAGTTGAATTAATGTTTTCTGAGAAGAATTATGTAAAAAATATAATGGTTTGACCGTGGAAACAATTTAAATGCTACAATTTCAATTGTAAAAATCATGTAGTTTTAATCATGTAATAATTTAAAATATTTGTTAATTTTTGTCTTACTCGAGCTAACAGATTCAACTAGTTCCCGCTCAAAATGCATAAAAATAATTTCATATAGTGCTATCACCTTTTAAAACCCTAATCAAACTAATTAAATAGACAAATTAAAGAGTTTGAAATTTGTATTTATATAAAGAGACTAAATTTTTATGCCATTTTAGAATAAGAATGATTCAATCATGGACTTAAAAAAGAGAAAACCCCTATATGATGTGGTTTCAATGCATTTTATGTGAGAACGAGTTGGTTCCGTTAATCTTAGGTGGATGAAGACTAATAGATGATTTAAATTGCTACAGAATTAAAGCTAATGGTTTAATTTATTATAATTAAAATTATAGAGGTTAATTTGTTCCTATGATCAAATTATGATTTTTTTTTTACATAATTCTTTCAATTTTTTAGTAGTATGTGATATATGAACTAGATTAAAAATATTTCAATATGTGACGTTTAAAAGGTTTTCCATGAAATAGCTAGGTTGAAATTTGATATATGTATATGTTAATTTTGTATTTTGGAATTAAAATTTATTTTTATTTTTTATGATTCGGACATTAGGTATACCCGAATTACCCGATACTCATTTTGTTTTTGATTTTGATTTTGAATTTGATAGCCATATCTAAGACCCTTGGGTAATATTGGGTATGGGAATGGAAAATGGGATGAAATTGGATTTTGGGTATGGTGACGGTGATGAAATTAAATTTTGGGAATGGGAATGGGAATGGGAATGGGAATGGAGAATATCCCCTATCCCATACTCCACCCATTTTCATCTCTAATCATATGGCTGTTGTTAGGAAAATGACATTTTTATGAAAAATCGATTATGCATAAAATAACACAAGAATGATGTGGTAATGATATGATACATACTATTTATTTGTATATAGGGACGAAGCTAGGATTTTGTCACAGAGGGGTGGAACTTTTAGAAAGGCAATCATGGACTATCCGTGAAGATAGATCCGCAACCTAATTAAACGTGCCACAACCTCCTATAAGTAGAGTATTCACTAATTCTTTTTAACAAAAAATAATTTTTGCAATTTGTATGTTGCTACCACTTACCAGTATCCAAATCAACCAGTGAAACTAGAAAGTTAAAACTTAAAAGTAATAAATAGTTACAGCCTGAAAAAAAAATTACCAATCAAAATTATGCCTGAATCAGAATTAATTTTGTCTATTTGAAACCCTAATAGAAACCAACACAAAAAAATAAATTCAACACAAGCCCTAATAGATTAATTGTGAGTTTGTGATTTATTGTAATTATTAATAGATGAATATATTGCATTTGTAAATTTTTCTTAAAATTTAAAAATCCCTAATTTTTGGCTGCTCTTGCTTGAAGACAAAAGAGAGAATCTTTAGGGAGGAGAGATAATTAAAAACTGAGTTGAGAAAGTAGAAAAATGAAAATAAAATTTGAAAAACTAGCGACAGAGAGAGAGATTGTGTACTAAAATGAGTTTTCTCACATTCTAAATCTGTTGAATTGTTTGAAATCTAAAAATTAACTTTATTTCTTTTTTTATTTACATACCTGCCATTGTGGCAATTACTCTTAGGTGGGCCAATATACATATATATATATATATATATATATATATATTCTAGTACAGTAAATTATTCCTATATATAGGGGTAAAAATGAAAAATCTGGGGGGAGGGGGGGTATGGCCTCTTATTGCCATAGGGTGGCTCCGTCCTTGTTTGTATATATCATACATACAAGTAACACATTTTATGATAAATTTTAGCAATAAGCCACAATATTTCGAAACACCAAAGTAAGATCACAAACTTTCGTACTTAGTCACAATAATTCATAACTAATACTATATGTTTTAATAACTCGCCACAACAATTCATAACTAACACCATACACTTTTATAACTAATCATAATAATTTATATTTAACACAACATACTTTCGTAATTAGCCGTAACAATTTATAACTAGTACCACAAAAATACAAAACATTTAGAATAAATTATAGTGACTTTCCTTGAAGTATCTGATAATTACAGAGACCTTCCCTAAGGTTTTAAAAATTATACTAACCTAACAGAATTGTGATCAAGAAACGGCAACTAACGACAAGTGTAATTTTACAATTTTTCTTCATAAATTGACCCGTAAATTGAAGTCACATTTTTCTTTCTCCTTTTAAAATTTAAAATTACCTTATTTATTTCCACACACCTTGGAAAATACTCTTTTTGTACAAACTTTAATCTTTGTAGTTTTATTCTCTATGCATGCATCGTCTCTCTCTTTTTTTTATCAATACAAATCACTTTTGTAATTTCTTTCCCATTTTACAAAGTTAAGACAGCAAAGTACGAAATATGACATATATGATCAAATATGTAAATTTTAAATTTCAAAAATTATAAAATTTTTGTCCCCAAATTGAAATTCCTACCCAATTAAAAAATCGGCTCCAAAATCCTAGGATCCCCCCTCCTGATCTCTCTCCTACTTTCTCTTTCTCATGACTCCCTTTTCTCTGCATTTTACTTTCCCTTTCGGCTTGGTATCGCTCCTTTTCTCTCGGGTCTCCCTTTGTAACGAAGATCTTAGGGATGAAAAGAGAAATATAAGTTTGGTTTAAATCCTCATTGGTAATTTGCAAGAGGGGCAAGATTGTAAAAGGAAAAAATAATTTTTATGGGATAAATAGAAGTAATTTAGGACTGAATAGAACAATGTAATTTCTAAAATAGATATTTCAAGTTACAAAAAATTAGGATGGTGGTAGATATAAATTGTTGTGGCTTGTTATGCAAGTGTGTGGTGTTTATTACGAATTGTTGTGGCTTGTTATGCAAGTGTGTGGTGATAGTTATGAATTATTAGTTAAGAATGTGGGTATTAGTTAATAATTATTGTGGATAGTTATGAATTGTTGTGGTTTGTTATGCAAGTATGTGGTGTTTATTATGAATTGTTGTGGCTTGTTATGCAAGTGTGTGGTGATAGTTATGAATTATTAGTTAAGAATGTGGCTATTAGTTAAGAATTAGTTAATAATTTTGTGATTTGTTACAAAAATGTGGGTATTAGTTAAGAATTATTATGGATAGTTATAAATTATTGTGTCTAATTACGAAAGTGTGTGGTGATAGTTATGAATTATTATAATTTGTTATACAAGTGCGTGGTGTTAGTTACGAATTACTGTTTCTAGTTACGAATTTGTGTGGTATTAGTTAAGAATTATTTTTAATAGTTACGAATTATTGTGGCTAATTTCAAAAGTGTGTAGTGGTAGTTATAAATTATTGTGAATTGTTACGCAAGTGTGTGGTGTTAATTATAAATTTTTGTGGTTAGTTATAAAATTGAGTGTGGATAATTACAAAAATATGTGGTGGTAGTTATGAATTATTGTAGTTTGTTATAAAAAGCGTGTTGTTAGAATTACTAACTATTGTAACTAATTACGAAGTGCGTAATTGTGTAATGTTAATTAAGAATTATCGTAAAGTTTGTGAATATAGTTATTAATTATTCTGGCTCTTAGTTGTGAATTATTGTAAATAATTATAAATTGTTATAGCTATTACGAAGTTATGTGATATTAGTTATAAATTATTGTTGCTACTTATGAAAGTATTTCATGGTAGTTACGAATTATTATAGTTAGTTACGAAAGTCTTGGTGGTAATTACGAATTATTGTAGTTACGAATATTTGTGGCTAATAGTTACTAATTATTGTCAATAGTAACGAATTGTTGTGGCTATTATGAAATTATGTGATGTTAGATACAAATTCTTATGATTAGTACCAAAGTATTTTGTGGTTATTATGAATTATTATGGCTAATTACGAAAATCTTTAGTGTTGGTTATAAAATATTATGGCTAGTTACGAAAGTGTATAATACTAGTATAATAACCAATCACAATTACTCATTACAATTTTATAACTATAACCATAATATTTATAACTTTTACTACAAAATACATAACATGTATGTATGATACATACAAATTAAATAGTATGTACCATAAACTTCTCCTTGAAGTTCAGCTTTGCTAAAGAGTACCCTTGTGACATTAAATGATAATACATAAAATACATGTGCATTTATTATTTTATGCTTATTTTAAAGTTTCTAAACTAATCCCCGACAATAGTTAGCATTTAATAATTGTGCACTTATGTTAAAAATTAATTATTTAAACTGTTATACTAAGACACACATGAAATCAAAAAGTTAGAACTCCAATTCGTATTTCACATATTTTTATGCGTATTTTATGGATATCTAGATACTCTTTTGTTATTTACTACTACCCAATGGGTGTGTTTAATATTTTTTTATTTTAAAGAAAAGGCTGAAAAATATCAAAAATATTAATTTTTCAATTATCATATTTTAAAATTATTTTTGATGTATAAACAGAAGACAAAAGTTATGATAAATACTTCACATATCACCTCTTCATAAGTAGAAAAAGGTATAAACTACATGTAGAAAAAAAAACTGTGACAAATACTCCTAAAACTAGAAAACTTTCATAATTAGCTACAAACCATCAAGAGGCTCAAGTTATAAGGGCAAGGGCATTTTTGGACTTCTCCGGTGCAATTTAAGTATTTTGGACTCTGTTTTGGGATTATTTTGATAATCTAAATTGTTTATACTTGTTACTCTGTATGGCAAACCGAGAGGGGGGTGAATAGGTTTACAACTAAATTGCTTAATTAAAATTATTATAATTAAATCCCTCAAATTAAATACTCTTTAGTAAAATACTTGTAATGATAAATATGACAATATCAAAGAGTATGAGCAAATATATAATAAAATATGGACGTTTAAAGGAGTTTAAGGGATAGAAAGTACAAGCAATGATTTATAGTAATTTGGCCAATCATTGCCTACATCTACTCTCTAAGTCTTCCTTGAAATTTCACTATTTTCAAGCTTGTGAGTGTTTGAAAAACCTTTACAACACTAGAGTATATGTAGTCTTCAAGAGATTTCCTCTCTTAGAATACAATCTCTAGAGATCCTCTAATCTTTAAGAGAAAACTCTCTCTTATAATACAAATAATCATTCAAGGTGATCCTTTTAAGACAAATAAATTTTTAGCAAGGAAAATTCACAAATATTCTTAATTGTATGAATAAATACAAAGTAAGATCATTAGTGTGTTTTTTCTCTTTATGATGATATAAATCTAGATTAGAGAGAGTATTCAAGTGTTAGATAATAAAATACAAGGGTGAATATAAATAATAATGCTTCCATATCTTTCCAACTACCCCATGGGTTGTATTTATAACCATAATATCAAATGTTCTTGTTGTAATAGTGATAGAGCTGTTGGAATTCAATCTGAGCCATTGGAATTTGAATTTGAATGCCCAGATTTATTTTTGGCAACTTCAGTCTCTACTTTCGCTCGATCAAAAGTCAACTTCAGTCAACCAAACTTTGGTTCAATCGTAGTTTGGTTGACAGATAAGACTTCAAAAAAATGGCCATAACTTCTTCGTTACTTAGAATTTTTATACACCATTTATTGAGTTAGAAACTAGACTCCAGGGGATACAATCTAGGCTCAAGAATTTTTTTATTTGGACTTGTTATGCCTAATACTATCCCATTTTATGTTGACCCATCTTGACTTTAAATTTTGCAAAAACTCAGCTTGACAGTGTATCACTCTTTTGGTCATAACTTATTCAATACTTGAAGTTTGGTCATGATATCAGTTGGTGGAGCTTGACTATAGAAAACTTTTATGTATTTGGTGTTGGGAACTGTGGAATTTCCACGACCCGACTATAGTGCATACGTATAATATCAAAAATCTGATCTAATTAGCGGAGACTAATTTACGTGATCAGAATCATACTTTCGTTGATTCTGAACGCGTCAGCCGCTCGATCACAACCTCAAGTCTTCTGTTATATTCCTCACACACGCCTTACTCTAGAGAGAGAGGGCTCAAGGCTGCTAGGGTTTCTATTTTAAAACGTGAATCTCAGAATATTTTATAATCTTAACTGCTAATAGAGTGCGTATATATAAAGGCTACAACAGGGATCCAATGATAAGTATGAATAGGCTTCCTACATAAACAAGGACTCCTAATCCAATCAAGATTAATCCTTATATATGTAAATTATAATTAAGGCCACTAAATAATTATAATTGCACTCCTTATCATACTAAAATTTTACTTCGAGCTTTTTTTTATTAAATGCTTATTTATCTTCTCACGTTAAGATGACAGATACCCGTCTATTAAATTAAATTATCGATAATTAAATTTAATAAACTTAATTTAATTTCTTGAGACCTTCCACTTAACTTATTTGATATGTCGGATTTATAATTCACCTGTAGGGTTTGACATAATGTTACTGTCCAACTCACTGAGTTTATTGACCCACAAAAAATATCACTCTTTTGTGAATTAAACTGATAAATATTAAATGCATATGTCTATTTATTATATTAGGATTAAGAGTATAAGCACTCATAATAAACATGAGGTATTAATTATTTTATATAGTCAGTATTAAAAATAATTACCTCAAAATGGTCCTATTCAATACACACAAAATATACTAGTGTAAGGAGTTGAAACTATACCGTTCCCCATAGTCAAGATAAACTTATTAAAACCTTGAGCTACAATCCTACTAATAGTGTTTCCAGTTCTATGTAAGACTGTGAACAATAAATTTATATACTATAAGAATCGATGATCTGATCTTCCATGTATAAACTGTACTCTACACACCAAATCATCTATTTTATAGAATAAGAGATATACGTGCACAATTATTAAATAAATAATGCAATTCAAATATTGCTCACATAGATTCTCAATATTAAAATCATTATACAAAGCATATTTTTTAGTATAAATTCCTAACAATCTTCCTTTTAGACTCAAAGTCATGCTGTAATGCATCTAAGTCACATTCCCTCTAAATGACTATCAGAAATCTTGGCTAGTAAGCTCTTCATAAAAGGGTCTTCCAGATTATCTACTGATGCAATCTTGAAAATCACCACGTCACCTCTATGCACTATGTCTCGTATCAAGTGATACTTACGCTCAATAAGTTTTGCCCTCTTGTGAGTCATAAGTTCCTTTGAGTTAGCAATTGCCCTGCTACTATCACAATAAAGTATAATAGGTGATTGTACTGAAGGTTCCTCTCCTAGATCCAACATAAAGTTCCTGAGCCAAGCGACCTCTTTTGCTGCCTCAGAGGCTACCACATATTTGGCCTCCATGGTGGAATCGGAAACACAAGATTGCTTGATACTTCTCCAAGTAATGACTCCACCTCCTAAGGTAAACACATTTCCCGAGGTTGATTTTCTAGAATCCTTATCTAACTAGAAATCTGAGTTTGTGTACCTAATGGGTATTAGACTATTTTCCTAGTAAACCAACATATAATCCCTAGTCTTTTTCAAGTACTTGATTATATTCTTTACCGCAGTCCAGTGTTTCCACCCTAGGTTCGACTGATATCTGCTGACTATGCCTACAGAAAAACATATATTAGGTCTAGCGCAAAACATAGTATACATGAGACTTCCCATTGCTGATGCATTGGAAAACTGTATTCATGTTCTCTATCTCAACCAGTTTCTTAGGCTGAGTATACCTTTACCAAAAATAATGCCCCCACGTCATTTTTGATGAGCAAGATATCATCCACGTAAAGTACCAAGAACACCACCATGTTTTCATTACGTTTCTTATACACATACAACTCATCAATGCATTGATCAAAACCAAAAGACTTACTTGCTTGATCAAAATGAGGTTCCAAGACCTAAACGCTTGCTTAAATTCATAAATGGACTTCTTAAGCTTGCAAACCATGTGCTTTTGGCCTTTTGTTACAAAACTATCTGATTGCATCATATAGATGCCTGCATAAAGATTTCCATTAAAAAAGGCTATCTTGACATCCATTTTTCAAATTTTATATTCGAAATGAGTTGCAATGAATAAGAGAATCCAGATTGACATTAGCATGTCTAATGGCAAAAAAGTTTCTTCATATTCGATCTCTTCTTTCTGAGTGAACTCTTTCGCAACAAGTTTAGCCTTGAAGGTTTTCACCTTCCCATCTGCTTCTCTTTTCTTCTTCTTATAGATCCACTTGCATCCGATGATTTTTATCCCTTTAGGTGGTTTTACAAGATTCCAGACTTGGTTAGAGTACATAGACTCTATCTCTGATTTCATAGCCTTTTTTCAAAATTCTACGTCTTTGTCTTAAAGTGCTTCATTGTACTTTACTGGCTCGACATTCAATTCATTAGGGATCCTATTATAAGACTCTCTCAAGAACATATATTGATCAGGTCAGCGTATAACCCTCCCACTATGATGAGGCACGACTTGTGTCTGTGTATCATGAACAAATTATTATACAAATTCTGATCCATATGCACCATCATCCTGCCCTGGTTGTGGAACCAACACGTTGATGGTATCTACACGCTGAGTTTCAATATCATCCTGAGCCATAATATTTCTCCCACTACGACGAGGCAATGGAATGTCGATGACTTGATCTTGTGTTGTTTCTTCTTGTACAATAGGTAATGAAGAAGTTGTGTTGGTCTATCTCCTCTTAGATCTTCTAACACAATCATACTTCTAGATTTGTGGTTCATTACATAGTCCTCTTCTAAGTATCGGGCATTGGTGCTAACAATGACCTTTTGATCCTTAGGATATTAAAACAAATCATATTTCGTTCCTCTAGGGTATCCAACAAAAAAACAGACATTTGTTTTCATTTCTAACTTATTTGTTTTCCCTTTCAACACGTGAGATGAACTACACCATATCCTAACATGCCGTAGACTAGGCTTGCGCCCATTTCATAGTTCTGTGGGAGTAATATGTACTAACTTAGATGGTACCAAATTTGGAATGTATGCTGCTATTTCAAGTGCATGGCCCCAAAATAAATTAGGCATATCTAAATAACTTATCATAAATCTAGCCATATCCATAAGAGTTATGTTCCTTCTTTCTGCTACACCATTCTGTTATGACACACCTGGTGCAAACAACTGGGACTGAATCCCCTCATCTAATAAGTAATCCAAAAGTTCTCTTAAGAGGTACTAGCCACTACAATCAGATCGTAATGTATTGATACATTTACCATGACACTTTTCTATTTATGCCTTAAATATTTTAAATTTTTTAAAGTATTCAAACTTACAGTGCATCAAATAAATATACCCATACCTTGAGTAATCATTAATGAAAGTAATGAAATACTCAAAGTCACCTCTAGCTTGGATATTCATGGGGCCACACAAATCAGAATGAACAAATTCTAATATCTCATTTGACCTAGCATCTTTGGCCGCAAAGGGCCGCTTGGTCATCTTTCCTTCTAAGCAGGATTCACAGACTGGCAGTGCCTCCACTTCTAATGAACCTGTGGCCCATCCTTAACCAATCTAAAAATTCATCTCAGATTAATATGATCTAGGCGTAGGTGCCAAAGATACATTTAGTTAAATTCAGAAGATTACTTTCTCTTACATGGTAGTGCATTATTGTTATTCAGTTCTTCTAATTGCTGTGTAGGAGAGATATGATTAATAATATAAAGACAATCAACTATGTATCAAAACAAATAAAATATTTATTTAACTTAATAACAATTGTGTTACTAAAATAAATGAAATAGCCATTATCAACAAATTTAGAAACTGAAATCAAATTCCTTCTAGTGGAAGATACATAAAGAAAATCTTTTATTACTAAAATTTTATCTCTACCAAAAGAAATACTAATACCTCCTACTATACTACTGACACTGTCGTGTTGTCGGCCCAAAAGATATAAATCTCTCTATCACTAAGTTGGCAAGTTTAGTGGAACCCCTACAAAGAATTGCATATATAATTAGTGGCTCCTGTATCTACACACTATGTACCAATAAATAACACCGCTAAATATGTTTCAACTACTAGTGAATGAAATTTACCTTTGTTGTTCTGTCTTGCTAATAGAAAGTGAGAGAATTGAAAAAGGAAGTGAAACTATTGAGACTTGGCGAAGGAAAAATAGAAGATGAAGAAGAAGTAGAATAGGATGAAGAAGAAGAAACTGAAGCAAATGAGGAAGAAACAAAAGGAAGAGAAAACAAAAATGAGAAAGAAGAAGAAAAGGAGGCAGAACAAGAGAAATATGGTGAGGAGGCTGACCAAGAAGGAGAAGAAAGTGATAATGTTGATCAAGAAGTTGAAGCAAAAGAAAAAGACTTGTCTGCCATTGAATCTGATGCCCCCTCTCCTATTTCTAATCGCTAAACTGGTCACACATATGGGTTGAGACAAAGGGAAGGGAAGGCAAGAAATTCTCGAACACCATGGATACCTCTCTTATCATAACTGCATCACCACTTGCCTCTTCCTATTGAGATTACTCACCTTAATCTCATCCTTCTCATTTGCTTTGTCACTTTTCATGTTGCATATGTATGACTATTTGTATAAGGACGGCATGTCATCATTATGATACATCTCTAAGAATATTTTGGATATTATGACTCAACTTTGGTTTAAGTTTTATGGGACTTTTCAATTAAGTTTTAGTGTTATTGATTCATGGCTTATATATCCACATATCTTTGTTTCATTCTTGCTCTAATACTCCATGTCTTCTAAATGATTGCTTGATTTGTTTGGTTAACAACCCTTGATGAATTGCATGAGTTTTGCTTTATGACTTAGTTTGATGCTTCTTATTATACCAACTATCTTGTGTTAACATTTTTGCTATTATTTCTATTACCAAAAAGAGGGAGAAGATTGACAAGTATAAATATAATGATGAATGATTATTCTTAGAGGGAGTTTAAACTCCTTAAGTAAGAGGGAGCAATTTCAGAATTACTGATTGGATATCATTTATTTAGAATTAATTATTATTGCATTTAACTCTTTTTGATGAATTAACAAAAATGGGGAGATAAATGTTGATATTTTAACTATTATGATGTATGAACTATTATGAATGATTATTGCATAATCATGAAACAATGAAAAATGCTTCATTACAAAAAAATGGAGAGCAATATCTGGTATGAGCTCTACATTTTTGATATTGTACTTGATAAGATCATTGGATTTTGAATTCATTATTCATATCATGTAAAGTTTTGTCATCATAAAAAGGGAGAGATTTTTTACTCCATTTCTTGATTTTGATGATAATAAAACATTACGTTAGTGATCTAATGAGTTTTCTTAGTGTATAGATTTTGTTATAAGTTAAATATATATTAGATTATGACTTGAAACTTATCACATTGAAAAATATGGAAAAAGTTATATTGATTGAAGAATCCTAGACGAAATCTAGTTTATGAAGATCAAGGTTGCAAATAGATTGAAGATGTTCTTGAAGATATTAAAGTATTTGAAGCACACTTATCAAAGGAAATTATGGAAGAACATTTTGAGCAAGAGGTATTGACACATGACTTTGAGGAGTCAACACATGAAGACAATGAACAATAATTTGAATCTGAAAATGAAGGTGTCGACACATGACATTTAGGTGCCGACACATGAAGACAGTAGACCAAAGTTTAAAAATAGATCATCAGGAGTCTACACATGAAATTTAAGTGTCAACACATG
>BRYE01000017.1:16929728-16932228 GCA_030159115.1 Actinidia arguta var. hypoleuca | reverse complement strand
ATCCTTTGTTATGGTATTGAAATGTAGCTGGATTAGGCCGGACATAATGAAGGTATTGGGCAATGATATCAGCAGTGATTATAATTTTTTTGCCCCCAACCTCACTATAAATTGTACGTGTCGTGTCAATCCTAATATTTCTATAGAATTGAACACACAATTCCTTATAATATCCTTCGATTTTTTCAAAGAAAAAATTCAACCTTATGTCTACTAGTTTTTGTATAGCAATAGTATCGACTATTTGTTCTCTCAATACTTGTCTTTCACAACTAACAACTTTAGTCAATACTGTTTGTTGTCATTTTTCCATGTCGTTTTTAACCTTTTCTTTCCTTCCTTGAGCCTCACTCAAGCCTGGAGGTAATTCCTCCTTTATCTCACTAACAGAGTCCGATTGTGAACTTTCACTCATAGTTTTCCTTCTCTTTCGTTTCCCGATTTCCCTTCCCCTAGATGACCCTTCCCAAGATCTCCCTCCTTTATTGGCTCTCATTTTTTGACCCATCAAAATGCAAGATGCCATCAACAAAATACCCATAAGAATGTTCATCAATGAATCCATAACTATTTCTATTGATTCCTTGAGAATTCGGGCCATTTGATTTGTAGGTTTCTAAGGATATATTTGAAAGTAAATATGTTTATGGAGTGTGAATCTAGGGTTGTTTTAGGAAAAAAATATTTGTTTTCAAGCTTCTAACAGGTATATCTAACAATAATTTTGAAATAAATTGAAATAGTTGAGATTTGGATGTTACCTTTTTGAATCTCTAACAATGGTGACTCTAAGAGAGAAAAGATGGGTGAGAAAACCCTTGTTTTTTAAAATTTATGTGTTTTGTGGTGCTTTGGAGAAGTGTATGGAAGATTTAATGGGTTTTGTGGGAGTTTTAAAGAGAGAAGGAGGTGTTTAGGAGAGAGAGAGAGATAGTATTTTGGGAGAGAGAGAGAGAGGAGAGTTTTAGGGAGAGAATGGTGACTGGTTTAAAAAAAAGTGATAGAGTTTTATAGTTTTGAAGGCTTTTAAATGGAAAAGAACTTTGCAATTTTTAATCTGTCAGCAGTGGTCCAACTTATCTGACCAGTCGGGATTCTCTGTTCAAACCTACTAACCAATTATCCGACCGGTTCAACTTCTTCGACTGGTCGAGCTTCTATTTTTCAAAAATTCTAATTTCACGCGCAACTTTTATCTCCCTAAACTTGATTCTTTATACCCCAAATTTCATTACTTTTTGCTCCGAACATTCTCCATCCCTTTCCCCTGAAATTTGTTGCCTAAGTTTTTATAGATGGAACTTGTCAGTATATAGGTTCAAAGGATTTTGACTAAAAAATTTGTGGTCGTGTTATGAACTAAATGCCATTGTGTCATCCCCTAAGTGCCATAAAATTAAAAAATTGAACTAAAAATTGAAACTTATTTTAACATTTCATGTAATTTTTCTTCAACGTATAGCTTTACTTTTTTCATTATGTATGCATAATTTAAAATTTTTGCATCATTTAGAATTTAGTCAAAAAATTCAGATAACATGCTTAGTTTAATTACACATTCATACTCTCTAATTTTGAAAAAATGTTTCAAAGCTTTTAAATATTAACCAATTACCCTCACCCTCCAACTTAAAATATATGATCTAGTCCATCTGGATCTGAACTTTCCAGGAAACAAATGGAGACGGGAGTTATAGGGAATCACTTTTTGGCTTGTTTCAAAGGTTTTGCAAAAAATGTGTTTATCATGAAAAGCCTTAACCTTTTCTTTGTAAATTATAGAGTTTTCGTAAGCATTCCGTATCAGTTTCTCTAATTCATTCATTTGAAGTTTCCTATGGCAACCAGTTTGGGGCAGGTGATAGTTCAACTGTTTAATAGCCTAATATGCCTGATGTTCAACTTCTACTGGAAAATGGCACGTTTTTTCATAAATAAGTCTATAGGGAGACATGCCTAAAATTGCTTTATATGTTGTATGGTATGCCTATAAGGCATCAGTCAACCTAAGTGACCAGTCTTTACGGTTTGAGTTTATCGTTTTCTCAAGAATTGTTTTGACTTCCCTATTTGTTAGTTTAGCTTGGCCATTGGTTTGTGGGTGATATGATGTGGATATTTTATGAGTAACACCATACTTACCCATTAAAGCTTCAAATCGTTTGTTACAGAAATGAGAACTCTGATCACTAATCATTGCCCTTGGTATCCCAAACTAAGAAATTATGTTTTCTTTCAAAAAATTTATTACCACTTTGTGGTCATCAGTTCGAGTGGGGATTACTTCAACCCATTTGGATACATAGTCAACTGCCAAAAGAATGTATGAGTAACCAAAAGAATGTGGAAATGGACCCATAAAATCTATTCCCCAACAATCAAAAATCTCTATGACAAGTATGGGGGACATAGGCATCATGTTTCTACATGTCACACTACCCAACTGTTGGCACTTATCACAAGTTTTGCAGTAGTCAAAGGAGTCTTTAAATAGAGATAG
>BRYE01000017.1:16919728-16922228 GCA_030159115.1 Actinidia arguta var. hypoleuca | reverse complement strand
AAATCCATGAAATTTATTGAAATCATGATTTGTATTGGCTAAAGTGCCATGGTATTGAATGGTACGGACTGGGTGAGCCTGCAAATAACCCTGGCACCGGGTAAAGCCAGAAAGGCTAGGTGAGGTGGGCGAGGTCGGCCACCAGTTGCGTACCAGGAAAGACCGGGTATGAGGTCTTTGATGGAATTATTGATTGTTGAGCATATTCCAGTTGTATTGTATACTTCCCTGTTTAAAATGATTTTTCAGGTGAACGAGGGAGTCCGGGTAGTGCGAGATGGGTTGGGAAAAAGACTTGAAATTTAATGAGTTTTGTATTAATTTTTGGAGATATTGTAATAATGAATATTTGAAGAGTAATGAATATTTGAGGTTTTTAGCGCTCTGATTTGTGTATAAAGGAAAAGGACTGACGATTCATTAACGGCCCGGGCCGGGTCGTTAAATTATTTCTTCTCAAAGTTGTGGGGTCCACATAGATAATGATCCAATGATCAAAAATCTCTAAAGCTAGGTATATTTTTTTATCTATTAGATCATTTTTTTAGTAGGACCCACATCAAAAAAAATTAAACACTAATTCCCCCCCTTTCTTCCATTCTTCCCTCCTCTTTATGCAAGTCACCAACATCAACACCAACACCGCAAGTCACCAACATCGCTGCAACCCGCCATTGCAGGTACCGCCTCTTTTTCTCTCACTCATCTCTCTCTTCCTAGACACCACTGCCTCTGTCTCGAACCGCAAACCATCGCCACTGCCACCACAGGTACCACATCTCTCTCTCTTTCTCACTTTTCTCTCTTTAACTCTACCACTACTACTGCCTCTGCCTCTGCCTCCACCTCCACATTCATATTACCACCAAAACCAACCACTACACCGCAACCATCCGTTCCTCATCACCACCCCATCGCAGCCCACTGCACGCCAATCTCTCTTTCTCTCTCTTTCCCAGCGGCGACAGGTTAGGGTATTGGGTTAGTTTTTGTAGTTTGGCCTGAGTTAGGGTTTTCTATTTTTTTAAGATTGGATCGAAGCTCGCGTTGGAGCTAGCAATGACAATAGTGGTTGGTTGGGTGTCCCTTCTCTTTATCATTCTTTTATTTTTATTTTTTATTTTTTTAAAACAATGAATACTGGATTGATTGCTCGGGCATCAAAGCAAATTTACGGCGATAGAACCACCATCACCGAACCAACGATGGCACCACCACCACTCCGACATGTTGGATTTTTTTGATTTATTTTTTTATCAGATCTAGTGCTGACTTTTTTGATTTCTATTGCTTATCTTTTAGTGATTTGTGTGGTGTTTGTTTAGGTGGAAATAAAATTAGAGGGAGCCAAAATGATGAGAATGGAGCAAGTGAAGAAAGATAATGATGCAAATGCAAAGCTGAAGACTACTAGAAGACCTGAGGCCATCGTTATGATCTCGTGGTCGGTAAACTTTAATCGACCGTAACTTTTGCTGCGTAACTCCATTTTTCTATTATAATATATCTCCGGAAAGCTCTCGACGAGACGAAGTCTGTTTAGTGTTTTGAAAAACGTGACAAAATGCTTCTAAGTATGATTTTTGGCCCGTTTAGTATTTTGGGCCTTTAGGGGGCTTTCTTTTTTAGGGTTTTGTTAAGTATTTCTTTTAACTCGATTTGTCCCGGCCCTTACGATTTCGGATGACTTATTTATATTCTTATTCGTGTTATTTTCAAGAGTTTTTGGTGATTAATCTAATTTGTGTGCAAGTTTGCACCATTTTTCAATCGTTCGGTATTATTGCGAATCAATGAGCGTTTGATGCATTTTTGCCTGGTATTCACGAGAATCAACAAGTTTAGAAAAAAAAATCCTAATCGGTATTATTCGGAATCAACAACTAGGGTTGGTTTTCGATTTCTTATTTGTATTGTGCTGCATCAGATAACCCAAAGCAGATGCCCCAAAGGCTCGAAGGTCAGTCTTTTCTTGAATTTGTTTCCTCGTCCATTTTGATTTCTTTGTTGTTTATATGATTTGATTTGGTTTTGATTCGGTGAAGACAACTTTATCTTAATTTTTTTTCTTCATCCATTTTAAATTCTTGATTTTTTTGTCTCATATATATTTGTTTACTCTTCACTCACAGTAGCCGCGCCCTTATTATTGGCAGAATTCGAAGTATCAGAATCCAGCCTATTGTGACACCAGACTAAGATTGAAGAAGGATGGAGCTTCGCCGAAAAAGCGAAGTAGGCAAGAGACTCTTCTCCTATGCTCCATGCTCAATGACGTAAACAAATATATATCTGCCCAATTTGAGATTAACAGGTTTAATTGTAGTGACTTTACGTTAGTCCAATTTTTAGGGGGAACTCTATCTTTAAAAATGTGAAATACCTTTATTTGAACTTAAAATTTAATTGGCTTAGAGTTATTTCATAAAAATAAGGTCACGTACTATAAGATGTGGATGTGTAAAAATACAGTATGAGACTCTGTACTATATTGTATAAT
>BRYE01000017.1:16887228-16892228 GCA_030159115.1 Actinidia arguta var. hypoleuca | reverse complement strand
TCCAATATAAGTCCAATTAATTTATTTGTTATCGAAACAACAAGATTCATACTTAGCTCATCAACTTTTGCGAGCTTTTCTTTTGTCATTTTAACGTTATTTATCTATATTTACAGTTCAAACACGCCTTTCTTGACGTAAAAAAGGGAACTATATGCATTTTTTGTATCCAAAATACTTCTTCTTAGAGATTTAGAAGGCACAACTGAATTGGTGTATTTTTCGCAAATACACCAATCCATTTAGAAGAAAATTCAAGAAGTCTCTTGAACATGATGGGAGTGAGGTAGGAGACAAGTTTTTCAAACATGAAAGTGCCTCTCATAATCTCATTTTTCTAGCCAAAAGTTTTTCTTTATGAATCTTTGGTCTTGTTCTTCTAGAGAGAGAAACTTTTCCTCCCCTCCTATTTCCTGCTGCAGCTACAGGGCCAATTTTGTACATTTCCTTTTTTGAAAATTTCTTTAACGGTTCAATAGTTCACATTGGATATTTGGATGTGTTATTACACAAATTGAATCATTCATAGGCTTGAAAGCCCCGGTCTCACATTCCTAAATGAGCTGCTTTACACTTGCTGGGAACATTGATAGTACCGATAATGCAGAAAATAAACATTTTAAGAACTAAAAAAACTCAAAAATTTTAAAGTGCATTCATCACTCTTGACCGCGAAAATTCAAATCAAACCACGTTTTGTCCGATTGTGGAAGTGGATGGTCAAGGCTAGTAACCCGATGAGATCGAGGAAAACGAAAATTCAACACGGAGTTCAGTTGATAAACCCAGAGTTCATCACACTTATTTTATTTCTGGTGAACACGAACATGATTCATTTTAAATGGCTACGTCAACAACACTAGAAACATTATATAAAAATAGGAAGTGGTATCAAATAAAACAGATCTACAACAATTTTTAAACAAGAAAGTTAACCCTAAAAAATTAAAAATTCCACTTATTTTGCTAAAACTGCTCGTTTTAGGATCTAATAATTGATTCAGAAGCAAAAGTTGAACTGAAAATGACCTCATATTCAAAATTCGAATCAAAATGGGAACAAGATGACTAACCGGTGTTGAGGTTGCCTATGATGGTATCTTCACCGAATCTCGCCTTCTTCCAAATCAAGCTTGAATGTATCACCCCGTCATTCTCAAGCTCCAGGAAGTCCCATGACCGGGTGGTTGTGCCCAGAAATGAACATAAACCACACCAAAAAATATAATTATTTTACATGGTTTGACAACTCGTCTTCGATGGCAGTGATTTGAGTAAATATAGAGAAAGCTTTGCAAATTATACTTCTCTCACTCTTTTTTATATTCTCACTCTACCACTAGTGGTTTGGTGGTGCCACCACCTTCCTCACCTCTCCCTGTCTCACTCTTCATCTCTTCTCTTCCCTTCACTGAATACAACCTACATATGAGTGTTTATTTATAGGCTGAGAATTCACAAATTATGAGAGCCATACCTCACAGTATTCAAGTATTTCTTGAGAGCTCAAAACCTTCATTGGAAGGAAGCAATTCTTGGGAGCGAGTAGCCTTGGAAGAGAGCTACGGGACAAGATGGGTCAACCTTTGGAACTCAAAGCTTGAAGTTAAAGCCAATATTCAACAATCTCTACCTTGGCAAAAATTTTCCTAACCATAGTAATACTGCCACTAATGCACATTTAAGCGACAAGCTGTGGAAAGATATTGATCAAGTCTAAGCAGTGTTAAAACTTGACCCCAATAACAACCATTGTCAAAAATATCATAAGGGTTGTCCACAGTTCTAATCTTCTCAAGCAATATGTCTCGTTCATTCATATTTTTTCAAACAAAATGAAATCAAACATCTGTATACTTGGTATGAGCATTATGAACTTGGTTCTTTGCTAAGTAAATAGCACTCTAATTGTCATAGTGAACTCTAACATGCTCTTGAACAATTCCCAAATCTTTTATCAAACCATGTAATTATATAGCTTCTTTTAAAGCTTCAGTCACTGTCATTTACTCTGCCTCTGTATTAGACAAGGCAATCGTTATCACTAGTCTACCAGCCATAGTGAATATATCACCAGTAGTAGAACGACGCATTTCAAGATCACCCACACAGTCGGAATCCACATATCCAACCAAATGCTGATTAAACTTGTTGAATTTCTAAAATTTCAAATCAACAACAATTGTACCTTGAATATACCGCACAATCCATTTGACATCCTGCCAATGTCTTTTTCCTAGATTATTCATATACCTGCTGACCATGCTAACAGCATGTGAAATGTTTGGTCTCGTACAAACCATCATACATCAAAGCACCAACCGCATTAGCATAAGGAACATTTCTCATCTGCTTTCACTCATCATCTGTGCGGGGAGATATAGAAGCACATAACTTGAAATGAGAGGCAAATGGTGTACTGACAGGTTTAGCTGATCCATCCATGCAAAATCTCTATAGAACTTTTCTCAGGTACCAAGACTGAGTCAATCAAATTATACCTTTCGATTTGTGTTTCTTGATCTCCATACCTATATTTTTTCTTCGTATCGCCGAGATCTTTCATTTCAAACTCTTGACTGAGTTGAGCTTTAAATCGGTCAATCTCCACCTTGCTTTTAGATGCAATCAACATGTCATCTACATATAAGAGCAAATATATCAAGGAACCATCTTAGAGTTTGCAAAAATACACACAATGATTAAACTGAGTTCTTGTTTATTTGTGCCTTATCATGAACTGATCAAATCGCTTTTACCATTGCCGTAGAGATTGCTTCAAGCCATACATAAACTTTTTTAACTAACATGCCAAATGTTCTTTGCCAGGTACTTTGAATCCGTATGTTTGCGACATATACATATCCTCATCCAAACCACCATGCAAAAAAGTGGTTTTGATGTCGAGTTGAATCAACTCAAGATCAAACCAAGCAACCTAAACTAGTAAAGTCTGAATAAACAAATGCTTGACAATAGGAGAAAAAACCTCATTGTAGTCTATTCCTTGATTCTAAGTGTAGCCTTCAGACACCATTCTAGCTTTGAATCTAACTCCTAAAGTATCTTCCTTCTTAGCATATACCCATTTACAACTGATTACTTTCTTGCTATTTGGAAGTTGTACTGACTACTAAGTTTGGTTCTTGTGCAGTGACTTCATTTCCTCATTCACAACCTTCTTTCATTTCAGATTTTCCCTACTTTACACAACTTCTCTGTAAGTGCAAGGGTCTCCCTCAATCACCAGAAGTGCATAAGTCATAGTATCAATATATCGAGCAATTTTGCGAATAACTCTTTCTGGTTTACTAGTTGAGATGGATTATGATGGTTGTGAAGTTTAAGCTTCTTCCAATTCTTCTTCAGGAATGTCTAATATCTGAACAACCTTAGTTGGAACTATTGGACTCACAAGGTTTACTTACTGAGTAAAAATCGGATTTAGATTCTCTTTCTCATAATTTTTTAGTTGTAACATCCCAAACGCGTTCAAACGTAACATCTATGCTCAAAACAACTTTCTTTCACTCAGGACACCAACGTTTGTGTGCCTTTACACCACTTCTAAAGCCTAAGAATATGGCTTTGTTGGCTCTTGGATCTAACTTGGATTCAAGCTTTTATTATGGGACTTAGATCTACCAGCAAGTTAAAGGTTTCCGAGCTTTATATTTTCAATGATTCAAAGCTAGTGGTCAACCAGTTTACTAAAAAATTCAAAACTCGGGGAGCCAAGATGACTAAGTACTTGAAAATCGCGAAAACCCTCCTCACCAAATTAAGAGCAATTCAAATTAAGCAGGTGGGGAGGGCTTTGAATTCACACGCAGAGCACTAGCAAGCATGGAATCAACTTTTGAATCAAAAGATGGATGGATCATCACAATATCGAAACTAATCAAGAGACTGTCCTGAACAACATTGAGCTGGGATCAAGCTGGATGGACCCAATCGCATTGTTCCTATGCCATGACAAACTACCCGAGGATAAAAGGGAAGTGCATAAGCTCCGAACAAAAGCAACACAATTTTGGATTTCCCCCGTTGGAGATTTGTATAAGAGATCTTATTCGGAGCTTTCCTTTTATGTGTTCAAGTGAGCTTGACCGATGATGCATTGTTTGAAATCCATGAGGGCATATGCGGGCTATATTGCGGGGGAAGATTGTTGGCCCGCAGAGCTCTAACTCAAAGATATTAATGGTTTCATATGTAGAGAGATGCCCAAGTGTATGTTTGCAAATGTACAAAATATCAGCTACTCTCACCCTTCATCCATCACCAACTAGGGACTTGACTCCTCTCACCAGTTCACGACCCTTTGCCCAGTGAGGAACAAACATTGTGGGAGTCTTGCCTCAAGCTTTGGGGAACAAAAAGTTTATGCTCGCAACCACAGACTATTTTACCAAGTGGGTGAAAGCCGAACCACGAGTTTAGATCAGAGAAGCGACTGTAATCAGATTCATCTATAGAAACATCTTGTCAATGTTCAGCATCCCCACAGCATTCGTATTAGACAAGGGGACACAATTCATGGGCCAAAAAGTCAAGAACTTGTTGGAGCAATTGAAGATCAAATTTTATAACTCAATATCAAGCTACTTGTAGTGCAATGGGCAAGCCGAAGCAACCAACAAGACATTCATGAATGAGATCAAAAAGAGGCTTGAAAGAGCCAAAGGCAAATGGGTCGAGGAGCTACCAAATGTTTTGTGGGCCTATCGGACCACACTACGAAAATTAATTAATGAAATGCCTTACTCCTTTCCTTTTGATTTCAAAACTGTAATGCCACTGGAAGTCAGTTTGTCCATAATACGAATCGAGGCTTATGATGACAACAGTAACTCTGAGGTCTTAGCTCGGGACCTCAACCTTGTTGACGAACAAAGGGAGATTGAATTAATATGAATGGCCAATTATTATAAGCAGCTGGCCAAGTCGTACAATCAAAAAGTTCAACACAAAAAATTTGTTCTCAGTGACCTCGTTTT
>BRYE01000017.1:16869728-16874728 GCA_030159115.1 Actinidia arguta var. hypoleuca | reverse complement strand
CCACGTGTTGGACCAACCACCAATTGAGTTAGAGATAAATTTACAGTACGAAGAGAAACCAATGAGAATCATGGATTCTAGGGTGAAACAATTGAGGAATAAGGCTATTCCATTGATTAAAGTCTGGTGGGAGAATCAGATGATTGCGGAAGCAACTTGGGCGAATGATAGTGATATGCGGAGAAAGTATCCACACTTGTTTGAACAAGGTACAAATTTGAATTATACTTTGTTATCATAATATTAATATTATTAAAATGATTAATATAAATTGAATCAAACCATGGATATGATACGGTAATGATTTAGATACGCCATAAACGAGTTTGGAGGACCCACTTCCTAAGGTAAAGAGGATGTAATACCTCGACCCGTGAAAATAATTTTATTTAACTTTAAATTAAGTGTCAAACATAACACGATATTGCGACACATTGTAGACATGTGGGTGTGTGCATGAGAGATACGTAGTGACACGTGTCACGCATGGAAAAATGTATGCATGTGAGGGTGAGTGGGTATGTGCGCATGCATGCTGTGTAAGTGTGTGTGTGTGTGACACATAGAAGCTACTGGACAGCAATTGTCCTTATGTGTGAGTGTGCATGTGTGAGTCATGCTGCTGGCAGCAACTGTCACGTGTGAGGAGTGCGTGTGTGTGTGTGCGCTTATAAATACTGCTAGCAGCAGCTAAAAGACACATAGAAAGTGAGAAAAAGATTGAGGGAAAGGTTGAAGAAGAGAGAGAACAAAAAAACAACGATACCGATATTGTTTTTTCTTAACGAGGTAAATTCTAAACTTTCTCTCATTTTTTTGATATCTTCTTCTACCTTAAGCCTGATTATCGAATACCATATATAGTACAATTTAACCCTCTAAATACCCCCAAAATATCGCATCTATACATATTTTGAAAATCAAAATTTTAATAAGTCGGAATTCTATATTTCCTCTAGAACAACCATTGTATTTTGATCATAACTTATACGATGTCCAAATTACTTGATTTAAGTTGATTTGGAAAGTTGTTAAAATTATCTAAAACTTTTATTTAAATGTTATTTTAAATTAAGACTATAAATGGTCCAAAATTGACTTTCAACATAAATTCTGAAACTGAAAAAAAAATAGTTTGAATAGAAATTTCATGAATTTTATAAAAATAGTTACATATGTTATACAAATTTGAATATTTTATATGTGATACATTTATATGTATAGGTGTTAATTATTTAATTTAATAAATTTCTAAAGTATTTTTAATGTCCAAAATATTTATAAACTAAATTGTTGTATGTAAAACTTATGTGAGAAAACCGCGAATGTTTCATGAATTTTTAAAAATTTTTATGTAGCTTTAAAATTTATGATATTTTTACTGTAAATAAATATATATTTCTAGTTTGTTTTTTAAAATTTATTATTCAAATTAGCTCTAAAGAATTTTATAAATATTATATACCAAGTTGTTGTTTCTGAAAATTAAATATAGAAATCTTTGCAGAAAATTAATCCAAAATTAATTTTAAAATATTTTCTAAACTTGAAAATTATGAAATTTATATTCATAGCCACGAGAAGAATATTAAATCTAACGAGTCGCATATTAAACGTAGGACTCTGACCCAAATTCGAGGAACATTAGCTCACGATGGGTAGGAAGATTTGGACGTACTTTCAGTGAGTCTTCTTATATATTACATAACATAAAAGTAATATATTTTATATTTTATAAATAAAAGCATGGCTTGTATTTAAAATTGATATGTTTTATGTTTAAAAGTTTGCTTTGTACCATGAAATTATGAGAATGATATTTGTGAAAAGTATGTTTAAGTCGACCCATAGTTCATACGATGTCCCGTTTGCTAGGAGGAGAATATAGCATGGTTGATATAATAAGGAGATCATGACCAGATGATTGTTGGAGGAATTCATACCAAAAGGTTTAGGGTCGCTCCATATGTTCTGATGTTCGTTGAACAGTTAAGTGTGTCGTAAATTGTCAATTTAAAATGAATTTAAAGCTTGACGTAGATTCAAAGGATAGTTGGTGTACTTGAGTCATGAATTCTATGGAGAGATTTATTTTATATTGTATCTTGACTGATAGTCATGGGTTGACCTAGTTAAGCTATGGATTGACAAAAAGTGATTTCATTTATTTGTTTTAAATAAACCTGATTTTTATATATTTTCATGAGTGCTTGTATATTTTATATAACCTAACTCACACTAGCCTAGACGTTGTCGAACGTAACTCATTTCAGGTGATGAAAATGAGGGAGAATGCGATTGAGAGTGGGTAACCCTAGCATGCTAAATTTTTGATAGTCGTATACCCTGTGATAATATAGGGACTTTTATGTTTTGAGCTCTATATAGTTTCGAACTTGTATAGTTAAACTGATACAGTAGTTGTTGACGATTGTACCAGTTTATACCCAGAGCCGTGTTGGTTTTTGTGTATCAAAACCATGACATTAGTTGTATATATTTGTATTTAGTTTGAATACAGTGACACATCAACTCGAATTTATTAGATGTTTCCACATGTATTTCATTCAAGTAATGTATGTTGAATGATATTAGTAAATCCCCAAACTGAGTTAGTTAAAAAGGCTTTAGTGAGATGGAATTTTACTGGCCGATCATGTGACACCTGTATTATTGGTAGGACCCAATGTAAAACGGGTTGGGTCATGACGAATCTAATGAAGTGTCTAAGGATGTGAGCATGGAAGATTTAAAACATGCTCCATTCTCACATAGGCTTGTTAAAGCAAATAAAGCAAACTTGAATACTAAAATTTATAATGTCTTTAAACAAGTTCAAATTAATATTCCTATATTAGATGCCATTAAACAGATACCTTCCTATGCTAAGTTTTTGCAGGACTTGTGTACTGTTAAAATGAAGTTGCATGTCAAAGTAATGACAATGATGAATGAAAGTCAGAGCGCAATCTTCCAATGTAAATCTGTGTCAAAATATAAGGACCGCGGTTGTTCTATAATTTTGTTTATAATAGGGGGTTATAGAATCGATCAAACACTTATTGACCTAGATTCTAGCGTGAACCTTCTTCCATATTCTATGCATAAAAAACTCGGTTTAGGAAAACTTAAGCCCACACTTGTTACACTCAAGTTAGCCGATTGGTCTGTTAAGATCCCTAGATGTATTGTAGAGGATGTACTCATCCAAGTTGACACAGTCTACTATCCAGTGAATTTTATTATTTTAGATACCCAACCCGTAGAGTTTGAGTCATCTAAGCATCATATTCTTGTCATATTAGAAAAACCATTCCTAGCAACTGCAAATGCTATTATTCATTATAGGAATGGGTTGCTTAAGCTATCATTCGGTAATATAATCTTAAAGACTAACATTTTCACGATGGGTTAGCAATTACCATAAGTAGACCAAATTGAGGAGGTAGACTTCATTGAGTCTATCATCTAAGAGGATCCAATTGAAAGAAGTCTAATTTAGAGTGAGTCCGATAACCAATTGGAGCTGAGTGTATAGGTTTTGGGGATCTGTCTATTGCAAGGGAAGGAATTCTATCATGAATGTGGGTCATTAGACCCCTAATTTGAACCCCTTGCCCCAAGTGCAGTCAATCCAGTCCCTTCTAAAGAGTAACCACCAATTCTAGAAAGAAAGCCTTTACCTTCTACCTTCAAGTATGCATTCCTTAGTGAAGGTAAATCATACCATGTGGTCATATCATCTAGCCTATTTGAGGGCTAAGAAGCATCTTTACTAAAAATTCTTAAGAAACATAAGAAAACCTTAGGTTAGATAATAGCGGACCTTCATGACATCAGCTCTCTCATGTGCACACATCATATATATATCTAAAAGAGGAGTCTAAGATTGTGCGTCAAATACAAAGACGCTTAAATCCTAACATGAAAGAGGTATTAGAGGAGAAGTACTAAAACTTCTTGATGTGGGTATTATATACCCCATCTTTGATTTCAAGTGGGTAAGTCCAACCCAAGTCTTCCCTAAAAAGTCGAGAGTAACGGTAGTAAAGAATGAGCATAGTGAACTAGTACCAACTAGAATTCAAATGGGCTGGATAATGTGTATAGACTACTAAAAACTCAATGCCGCAACTTGGAAATATCACTTCCCACTTCTGTTTTGGGACTAAGTTCTAGAACAATTTGCCGGGTGGGCATTTTATTATTTCCTAGATAGTTATTTCGGCTATAATTAAATAGAGGTCGCCTTAAAAAATCAAGATAAGACTACCTTTACGTGCCCTTTTGGCATCTATCCATATAAGCGAATGCCCTTTAGCCTATGTAATGTACCGGCCATCTTTCAATGGTGCATGATTTCTATCTTCAGCGACATGGTTGAGAAGATCCTTGAATTTTTTATGGATGACTTCTTGGTCTATGGGGACATTGTGAGTCTTGCTTAGAGCACTTAGAGCGTGTTTTGAAAACATGCGAGGAAAGCCACTTAGTGCTTAACAGGAAAAAGTGTCACCTTATGGTGACACAAGGTATAGTTTTGGGACATATAGTGTCCAACAAGGGGATAGAAGTAGACAAAGCCAAAGTAGAACTAATCCAATATCTTCCTACGCCTAAGAGCGTAAAAGAGGTGAGATCCTTTTTAGGGCACGCCGGGTTCTACTGATGCTTTATTGAGGGATTTATTGCCATATCTAGACCTTTGTGCCACTTGTTTTCCTTATATGTACCCTTTGAGTGGACACCACAATGCCAAAAAGTCTTTGATAAACTTAAAGAGCGTCTCACCATCGCATCAATTATTAGATCACCCGATTGGTCTCGTGCTTTCAAGTTAATATGTGACGCGAGTGACCATGCGGTGGGGGCCATTTTGGGATAAAGGGTAGATAAGAAATCATATGTCATATATTATGTTAGTAAAACCCTCAATGATACCCAACTAAACTATACCACCACAGAGAAAGAGCTACTTGCTGTGATTTTTGCACTTGATA
>BRYE01000017.1:16857228-16867228 GCA_030159115.1 Actinidia arguta var. hypoleuca | reverse complement strand
TAAGTTAAAAGTTTTTGATGCCTTTTACATGGTTGAACTATTTAACTTGCACATATTTTGGATTTTGTTATATTGAGGCCAATTCATTTATTTTTTTCTTTCTGTTATTCTTTTCAGTAATTGTGTATAAAATGATCTCAAAAAGCATGTTGAATCTGGAATTTACTTTGAATTTGGGAGAAATGATATATTGCATAATTTTTTAGAAGTTGGGAAATAACGGAAGAAGGAAATTTTTTTTTTTGTTGAGAAACAAAGTAAATGAGTTCAATACTATATGTTTAGAGGAAGTTGCAAAATATGAAAAGAAAAGGAGTTTGAAGTATATGCTTATTAAGTTGACATGTGTAGTGGCCAATATATTGAGATCTATTACCGCTTGATTCTCTATACTTTCTTGGATTATTCTTTCATTCATATGACCTCAAGTAGCATAAGTGTTTGCGTTCTTGCATGTAAAAGTCATCATGTCAAATTTACAACTAATGCATTAACTATAAGCATTCCATCAGGAAGTTATGCTAAGTTGATACACTTTACATATTTGTATTTTTTGAAATTAGGATTGCTCTATTTATATTATTTTTACATTTACTCGTATAATGTGTAAGGTTAAATTTTTTTTTTTAAATATGACGTGCGCATGTCATCATATATATATATATATATATGTGTGTGTGTGTGTGTGTGTGTGTGTGTGTGTGTGTGTGTATCATTATGAGCTTTGGTATAAATTGGGCCCATTAAATTAAATTGGGTCACTTGTAGTGTGATTGGGCATAGATATGTTTATATTGGGCTTGGTTAGTTGGAAATGATTTTGAGTGAGAAACTGAGCCAAATGAACTTGGCCCGGGACTAGTTTGAGTATTTGTGTTGAGCCAAACAAGGGCTTGGGAGCCAAGGGCATTTATATCTCTGTCCTTAACCAAACACATTTTACTTCTCAGTATTCATTTTTCTTCTCTCTTTATCTAGGGTTTGATCTTCAAGCTTACATTTGAGTGTTCTACGGTGAGTTTTGGGTGAAAATTCTTGGGAAAAGATTATCTACTCAACGGAAGCTTCAATTTGAGCCAAGAAGATTGAAAATTGGAGCAAGTTGGAGAGCTAGCGTTTATCTCATCTTCAACATCTTTCGGAGTTGCATTACTTAGATTTAAGGTAAAGGGAGTTTTCCTTGTTGGGGTTTAGTTTTGGGATTGTTGTTGATTGCTTATATTTAGCCTATTGAAGTTTTATTTTGGGTGTTGAACCCTAAATTAAAAGTTTGGTTTAAAGGAAAAGTTTGGAGTTCATAGATCTGAAAATAGTTTGTATTCTGTGATGTCTACCGGTAGTCATATTCTTCATACCGGTAGTTCTCTGTTTTCTAAAGTTGACTCGAAGGCCCAACCTACCGGTAGTAATATTTTCACTACCGATAGTGATTTTTGATATTTTGTCTCTAGATGGTTGTCTATTGGTATTACTTGTTTTCACTACCAATAGTTATTAATTGGATCTTTACCACTGGTTCGTTCTCTACTGGTAGTATTTTTTTTACTACCGGTAGTGATTTATTATATTTAGCCATTAGATGGGTGCCTGCTGATAGTACTTTCTTTCATTATTGGTAGTGAATAATAGTAGTTTTCCTCTAGATGGTATTCTACCGGTAGTACTATTTTTACTACTGGTAGTAATTTATGTAGTTTTGTCTTTTGAACACTGTCTACCGTTAGTACCCAAACCACTACCGTTAGTGAGCTGCTTACATAATTTTTATAAGAGGTTTTAAAAACAAATACTTTGGGTTTATGTTAATGGTTATGAATATGGTTTATGACAATTGCATTTTAATATTTTCAATAATAATTATTATTGACGGTTTTAAATACTTGCATAGAATGTTGTTTACATTAAAGTTTTTAGCAAATGTAACAAGGATTTATGTTGGAATATGAAATTTAAAAATAGTTTTGAGAAAGACACGCTAGGAGATACCGAAATTAGATGACTTCGATTAAGCCCGAGGTGAAAGACCTAGATAACAATTGAGTGAGAGGGAATGTCGACCCTTCAGTTAGTGACCGAGAATGCGGTCAGATATTAGGTATGTCAAACCTTCGGTGAAATTTTGAGAAGTAGGCCGGAATGGAGGAATGTCAAAACCTTCGGTGAAAGCCCGAGAAATTGGCTGGATGTGTCTCACATGCTTAGTGCATAACGAGGCCGGTTAGGTATTAGCCTAGGTGTGTAATTCAAAAGAATTGAATTATTTTTTTTTGAGAAAAATTAAAAAATTTGTGAAATCATTGATTTGAGAAATCATGAAATAAATACTTTTGAGAAAAATCAAAAAATATAGAGACTAAATGATTTGTGAAATCATGGATTTGAAATCAAAAGTATATTATGATATGAATGAAAACATATTTCATTGCATCATGTTTTAATTATATGGTTATGTATCATGATTTTGGTTTGAGACATCAAGTCTTTTGTTAAATCTTTTCAAGGTAATTCACATTTACTATAAAATAAATTTTAGGTACCGAGGGTTATCCTGAGTCTTGAGGCATGTGGATGCTGTATTTTATTTTATTTTGAGAGACTTATAGATATGTAGTTTTAGAAGAATTATAATATTCTTTTGGCCAGGTGTGGGCATTGTCTATTGAACATTATTCTAGTTTTGTATTTGATAGCTCATGGAAAGTATGGTCCCACGGGAGGCATTTGTCTATACTCTGATGTAATGACCATATGTTTTCAATTATTATTATATTCCGTTGAATTATGTTTATTTATAATGTATGTCGGCCAAATCTAGTGTTATTTGAGGCGTGACAACATGGTATCAAAGCTCTAGGTATTAATACCTATAAACCGTGGGGTGGTTCGACCATGTTTGTTTTGGTGTCTAAGTATTGAGGAGTAACATGAGGGTGTTATATAGGTATTGAATAATAACATGAACATACATGGTATCTTGTTATTGATTTGCATATTGTATCGCAAAAGTTTCGATCTAATCATAAATGAATATGATTATCTTATTATTTTCTTGTGGCATCGTGTAGAACATGCCACCACGTTAAGCAAGAGGTCGCACGAGGTCACTTATGGGAGCTCATGGGCTCGTGTAGCATGCGGGGCTCGTAGAAACCGTGACAAAGGGGATGATGACAATCACCAAGAGTTAGTGATGGGAGGAAGAGCTCTACCAGTGGTATTGGGTGGCGTGGAATTTATGTAAGGGGTCTTCACCGCAATTGAGCAAGTGGTGAGGAACATGGTGCAAATGATGCAAGTGTCTGTTAGAGCAAAGGACTGTAGGGCTACAGTGGCCATGAAGGCCTTTCTACAACTTTGTCTGCCTACTTTTAGGGGCTAGCCGAATCCATTAGTTATGGAGGATTGGCTTGAGCAAGTCACAAGAGTGTTAGACATGATCTTGGTGACGGAGGAGGAGTTGAGAGTTTTGTTTGCGTCATACCAATTGCAAGGGGATGCACTCCAATGGTGGAAGACTATGGAGGAGAGTGTTGTGAAGAAGTGGGAGCCGTTTAAGAAGGTTTTTCTTGACTGATATTGTACGGACACCGCGAAAGAAGCACTAAGAGTGGAGTTTATCAACCTAGTGCAGGGGAGTATGACTGTGGCTCAGTACGAAGCCAAGTTTACTATTTTGTCAAGGTTTACTAAGGATTTGTGTTGACGGTGGAGGAGAAAGTAAAATAATTTATGCGAGGGCTTAGGCCATTCATAAGGAACAAGATAGCGGGGAACTTGATCAAAGTTTACTCGGCTATGGTCAGCTCAACAACAGCCATTGAGGAGACTTTGAATTAAACTAGAAGATCACAAATTTGAAATCTCAGCGTGAGGGCACTAGTGCACAATTGGAAGGGCATTTTCTGAAGAAATTGAATAATTATATGGCACAATAGCAATATCTTTCTAGGTCTTCATCTATCACTTTAGTGGTATCATTTGGTTAGACATCTCGGGGAGGGCCAATTTTTTTTGGTTGTCATCAGTTGGGGCACCGTGTTGTGGACTACCCACTGAAAAAGCAGCAGTGGCAGTCGCAATAGAGGGGTCAATCCCAGAGTCAGGCATAGGGATAGTCATAGGTTATGGAGCCATCTACTTATTTTTAGTGTGGTCAAATTGGACATATCATGCGTCAGTGCACGTAGAGGGGGAACAGTTAGGGAGCTACAGGATCGCAATAACCTACTCGGTTAGTTCAGGCCTCAAAGGCCACTCTAGCATTCACTTTGGCTCATACTTCATATCAGTCTAGACCAGAGACTGTAGCTCAGCAGGGTCAGATGACATAGGATGGGTTTACGCTATGATATCAGCAGTGAGACTGTCGGGGACTATAGGGCAGTAAAAACAGCATTTGAATACCTCTATTGTACGAGGTACTTTTCTTATATTTAATTCGTGGGCTTGTGTTCTCATCGACACGAGAGCATCACATTCATTCATTGTATCATCTTTTGCTTTGGCATTAGGATTGAAAATAGAAGTGTTAGATTCAGTGCTTATGTTAGACACTCTAATTGGGGGTAAATCGTCTTTGAAGAGAGTTTGTAGATCTCTTGAGGTTGAGATCACTGATCGACGTTTTATATTTGACTTTATTGTGTTAAACATGACTTCTTTTAACGTAATCCTTGGTATGGATTAGTTGACCGGCTATCGGGCCACAATAAATTGTGTTCGGCATCGAGTTACTTTTTATACGCCTAAGGGAGATTGTTTTCACTTTATGGGAGATCCGGGTTATAGTTTTGTCCCATCGTCTATTAATGTGCACAGGCAAGGGGAATTGAATTTTCTATTCTCGATTTGTTTGGTTGACAAGGGTAGCGTAGTTAGTGTGGCTTTGCCACCAATTGTTTGCGAATTTTTGGATGTCTTTCTGGAAGATTTTACAAAGTTACCACCGCATCGGGAGATAAAATTTTCCATTGATCTTATACCAAGCACCGCGCCCATCTCTGTACTACCATACCATTTTGCACCAACAGAATTGCAAGAGTTGAAGGTTTAGATTCAAGACTTGTTGGATAAGGGCTTTATCCGATCAAGTGCATCGCCTTGAGGAGCTTCAGAGTTGTTTGCTAAGAAGAAGGACTGATCACTTAGAATGTGTGTAGATTATCGATAATTGAATCGTGTGATGATAAAGAATAAGGTCAGGTTTGTATCGTGTAGATTATCGATAATTGAATCATGTGTAGCTTCAGAGTTGTTTACTAAGAAGAAGGACTTCTGAGGATCGATGATTTGTTTGACCAATTGAAGGATTCGTGTTATTTCTCAAAAATTGACTTAAGGTCAGGTTATCATCAGTTGCGGATCAAGGAGGAGGATATTGCGAAGACGGCTTTTCGCTCACGCTACGGGCATTATGAGTTTCTGGTGATGCCATTTGGTCTTACTAATGCACCAACAACTTTCATGGATCTGATAAATCGTGTCTTTCATTCGTATCTTGATCGGTTTGTAGTTGTGTTTGTGGATGATATTTTAATTTACTCGCCATCGGTTGAGTTGCATGAGGAGCATTTGAGGATCGTGTTGAAGCTTTTGTGAGAGCATCATTTGTATGCTAAGTTTAAAAAGTGTGAGTTCTGATTACGATAAGATTTTTAGGTCACGTTATTTTAGGGAGTGGAGTAGCTATTGATTCATTGAAGATTGAGGCAGTGATGAATTGGGAACGATCGAAAACCATATTCGAGATTCATAGTTTCTTGGGTTTAGCTGGTAACTATCGACTATTTGTATAAGATTTTTCACGTTTAGCGGCACCGATGACTCGACTTACGAGGAAGGGAATTTGTTTTGTTTAGAATGACACTTGCGAGCATTCATTTCAAGAATTTAAGAAGAGATTGACTTCGGCATCAATTCTTATTATACCATAACAAGGGTTGGGTTATACAATGTACTACAATACTCCACGTCATGGCTTGGGTTACATGTTGATGTAGTTGGGTAAAGTGATTGCGTATGGTTAACGTTAATTGAAGACACACGAACAAAATTATCTGACTCACGACTTAGAACTTGCAAAGGTTATATTTGCGTTGAAAGGTTGGAGACATTACTTGTATGGAGAGCAGTTTGACGTGTTTTCAAACCACATGAGATTGAAGTACCTGTTTACACAGAAGAATTTGAACTTAAGGTAGCGACGTTGGATGGAGTACATGGAGGACTATGACTTTGATTTACAATATCATCTTGAAAAGGCCAACGTTGTGGCTGATGCGCTTAGTAGACAAATCTCTTAGTACTTTGGAGAGAATTTTCATTCATGAGTGGCAAATGCTTCATGATCTTGGGGGGTATGACTTCTCAATCAGACAGACGAGTTTGCTACGTTGTTCACATTGTCTGCGGAACCATCTATCATCAGTCAAGTAGTTGAGGTAGAATAATAGGATGTGGAAGGAAGGACGATTTGCGATCGTATTGCCAGAGGTGTAGGCCTGAAAGATTGAGTTTTACATTCAAACTAGGGTTTGAGGTATAAGTCTAGATTGTTCATGTTATTGTCTAGTAGAGATGATGTTCTTCATGAATTTCATCATTCACTACTTGTAGTTCATCTTGGAAGGACGAAGATGTATCATGATTTGTGTTGTCAATTTTGGTGGAGACGAATGAAGAAATACATTGCCTTGTTCGTTTTGAGGCGTTTGACTTGTCTACAAGTGAAACCCAAACACCAGAAACTAGCAGGTCTGCTATAATCGTTACCAGTTATGGAGTGAAAATGGGAGCATATCACGATGGACTTTGTAACAGGTTTGCCTAGGTCATTGCAAGGGCACAACAATGTTTGGTTTGTGGTTGATCGTTTGACAAAATCCATGCACTTTTTTCTTTTTTGTCTGTCGAACTCGATAGAGGATCTTAGCATTATTTATGCTCATGAAATTGTTCGACTTCACGGGGTCATTTTTGATAAAGATCCGCATTTTATATCACTTTTTTAAAAGGGGATGCAATCTGCTCTTGGTTCAGATTTGAAGCTTAGCGTACCATTCAAATTCTGGAGGACATACTTCGGGTATGCGTTCTTGATTTCGGAAGATCATGGGAGGATCACCTACATTTAGTAGAGTTTGCGTATAATAATAGTTATCAAGCGAGCATTGGAATGACACATTTTAAGGCGTTGTATGGCAGACCTTGTAGGTCACCCGTTTGTTGGACTGACGTTGGGGAGGCAGCACTTGCCAAGTCAAATTGGGTTCGTGATATGATCGAGAGGGTAGTTATGATTAGGAAACGTTTACTCACGGCATAGAATCGACAAAAGAATTATGCCGACTAGAGGAAGCATCACTTGGAGTTTGCTATTAGGGACCACGTGTTCTTGAAGGTTTCACCAAAGAGGTGGTTAATATGTTTTGGGCATAGCGGCAAGCTATCGCCAAGGTTCATTGGACCGTTTAAGATTCTTGATCGTATTGGGGTCGTGGTATCCCGTCTTGCTTTTCCTCCAAAGTGGCCAATGTGCAGAATGTATTTCATGTTTTCATGTTGTGGAAATATGAGCCCGATCCTTTGCATGTTTTCGATTGGGAAGAGCTTGTCATCAATGAGGATATCACGTATGAGGAGCAACCAATTCGTGTATTGGACACGCGGAACCAAGTGCTTAGAGAGAAAATCATTCCATTGGTGAAGGTTTTATGGCTTCATCATGGCGTGGAAGAAGCTACGTGGGAGCGCTAGTCCGAGGTTAGCACGAAGTATCCAGATCTGTTTAGCTCATTTAGTACGTTTATCTAATTTTGTGAACGAATTTTTTTTAAGTGGTCGAGGTTATAAGATTTTGAAAATATTTTTTTAAAAATATGACGTATGCATGACATCATATATATATATGTGTGTGTGTGTGTGTGTGTGTGTGTGTGTGTGTGTGTGTGTATACATGTATCATTATGAACTTTGGTGTAGATTGGGCCCACTACATTAAATTAGGTCATTTGTATTGTGATTGACCCTAGATATGTTTATATTGGGTTTGATTAGTTGGAAGTGGTTTTGAGTGAGAAAATGGGCCAAATTAACTTGGCCCATGCCTAGTTTGAGTATTTGTGTTGAGCCAAACAAGGCCTTGGGACCCAAGGGCATGTATCTCTCTCTCTCCTTGACCAAACACATTTTACTTCTCAACATTCATTTCTCTTCTCTCTCCCTTTCTCTAAGGTTTGATCTTCAATCTTAGATTTGAGTGTGCTAAGGTGAGGTTTGGGTGAAAATTCTTGGGGAAAGATTATCTACTCAACAGGGGCTTCGATTTAAGCTAAGAAAGTTGGAGATTAGAGCAAGTTGGAGAGCTAGGGTTTATGTCATCTTTAACATCTTTGGGATTTGCATTGCTTGGATTTAAGGTAAAGAAGGTTTTCCTTGTTAAGGTTTAATTTTGGGATTGTTGTTGATTGCTTATATTTAGCCTATTGAGATTTTAATTTGGGTGTTGGATCCTGAATTGAAAGTTTGGTTTAAAGAAAAAGTTTGGAGTTCGTAGATCTAAAAATTGTATGTGTTCTGCAATGTCTACCGGTAGTCATATTCTTGATATCGGTAGTTCCCTTTGTTTTCTGAAGCTGGCTCGAGAGACCTACCTACCGATAGTAATATTTTCACTACCGGTAGTGATTTTTGATATTTCGTCTCTGGATGGTTGTCTACTGGTAGTACTTGTTTCCACTACTGGTAGTTATTAATTGGATCTTTGCCACTGGTTCGTTGTCTACTGTCTTCACTCCAAAAGTGAATTTTTTACCGCAAGTGTATGAGTCGCAAAGTAGTAATAAATTCAAAGTACGAATATCGATCCCACGAGGAGCAGTGCCAAGGTGAACGCAAAATACTAAAAACACTACGATGCAATCCTAACGTAATCCTAACTTATACTTCAAAAAGAGAAAAATGAAAATTATATTTTTGATTTTTGATTGATTTAAATTAAATCTAAATTATGAAAGTAATTAAACTGATTTAAACTTGATATTAAAAACGACTCAGAATCAATTGATCCAACCAATCGAGTTTCTCGGAATTCCATGGGAGGCTTTGTATAACTCAAATCCTTCGACTCGTGAATATCGAATTTGGAAAATTTAGATTTTAAAAACACTTGTTTTTACAATATTTAATTTTTAAAATAAATTTGGTTGTTTTAATCATGGTCGTGCGTCATCGATTCGTGCAGCACATATACTTAACCCAACTCACACATAAACGTTACAAGGCAATGTATATACTGAGTCAGCAATTCATGCATATGCTTTATCAAACATAATAGGACGCTCAAGTTTTTTAAAGTATTTAGAACAAAGAAAAAAAATAATAAAAATCAGAAATGTCTAACGATGGATAGTATTTTACCTCCATTGTTCATTCTCGATCCCCAATCGATCTTCACAATTGATCTCGAGTTGAGAAAATTAGCCATGCATGGCTATGGAAAACAAGTAATTAAATATGAAAAATAATCTGAAATATGAACATTGATATGAATAATTAAAAATTAAAGAACGTCAATTAATGCTAGAAAAATTATAGAACAACGCGCGTAATTGCATAAAATTGTAAATCTAATTGATTAAACGTAAATCCAATGTAATAAATTACAAAACTATTGAAAACTATAAAAAAACTAAGGTAGGAGGCTGTAGAAAATCCTAAAAAATAATGTATATCGTTCATAAAATCGTAAGGAAGTATATATAGGCTACATAATTTGAGTCCTAGCGGGATTAAAATTCATGCCCAGTTTTCTTTTTAGAGTTCGAATCCTCAAAATGCCTTGTCGATCAGAGTTCGAAACCTAAGACAAAATTTTTATCTATCCATTTTAGCTCGATTTTGACCACATTATAAATCGATTCATCCAATGATTATTAGAGACAAAGTTGTAGACCTTAAAGTCTTCTTTTCAATGAATAAAAAATTAGCTCAATCGGACATC
>BRYE01000017.1:16847228-16852228 GCA_030159115.1 Actinidia arguta var. hypoleuca | reverse complement strand
CCATGCATCTCTTCCACATGCAAGGACATGTGTCCCCCATGCACACCATAAGGTGGCCGCTACATGTCTTTCATGCGTGCAACCATGTGTCTGTCATGCACGCATCTCTATGTGTCTACTGTGTATCTTAAACGTGTTGCATTGCCGTATTATGTTTTACACCTAATTGTGAAGTAATACAAATACATAATTTCATAGCGAAAAAAAAATATTGGTTAAGGTATACACATAAAAAAATATTAAATATTATTTTTGCGAGTCGGGATCTTACACTTGAGATGCCTTAACATGCACAATTTTGGACAAAACATCACTTACGCTACCGCATGCATATACAACAAAAATTCGCTAAGGTATACACATAAATCAATGATGAGCTCCCTGAGTATTCAGAGCAAAAGATATACAAAACAAATGTTCGCTAAGGAATTTCTAAAAGCTACCAAAATACTGAGCTCAAGGGTCCTAAAGCATCCAAACAAATAGATAGAAGAGAGCAAAGGTGAGAAAAGAGCTGGAGAAAGGAAATTAACACTTCATTAAAACCAAAAGTATGTGCAAATTTCGATGTTCAAAAAACTATTCAAAATAAAAACATTTACGAAAGATCATCCCCCTTAAGGCGATAAAATCAAGTTACACTTCGGAGGGGATGATCTAATCTTCTCCAGGCCCTTTTGTATCTCATCCAGCCCCAAGCTCATTACTTGCACCAACATCATCCACCTCGATTGCGTTTTTATCTCTTTCCTCTATCGGCTGGTCATGTACTCTTCTTTGTTGAAGCCCAGTAGAATCAGGGGTGAATAAGAATCAAGCAGATTTGGGATCTCCACATCCGATGCTATTGTAGTCTAAGATTGAAGATCTACAGGAGTACCGAACTGTAATTTCCTAAATCACAAAAACGAGTATTAAATTAATAATCGAATTAATAGCATTTAATTTTAAATGCAATTTATATTTTTCAAAATAAATTATTCTACAATTAGGGGTAAAAACGAAACACAATAATGCAACACGTTGTGGACACACGATGAACACGTGGCATGATGCATGTGACGTGTGTGTGCATGTTGCCTTGTGTGTGTGTGTGACACAAAGAGAGAGAGAAGGGGCTGATGTGCATGTGTGCTGGTGGCGCATAGAAGAGTGGGAGATTGCTGCTTGCAGCAGTTGTCCTTGTATGTGTGAGTTTATTAAAGCTGCTAGCAGTAGCTTCTCAAGAATTAAAAATAAAAACAAAAGAAAGATAAAAGAGAGAGAGGGATAGACGAAAATAGAAAGAAGCAGTGAAATAAAAGATGAGAAAGAAAGAGTGAGGGGCTGAGGAAGAAAGAAAAAGTGAAAAAAAAAATAATAACAACTATTTTTCCTACAAGGTAAATTTCAAATTTCCTCTCCTTTATTTATTTAAGCCTTATTATCGAATACGTATATAGTACAATTTAACCCTCCAAATACCTCGAAAATATCATATTTATACGTATTTTTTTAAAATTAAAAATTAAATAAATCGAAGTTCTATTTTATCATTGGAACAACCACCGTATTTTAATCATAACTTTCTCATATGAAGTCATAATTACTCCATTTAAAATGCGTTGGAAATTTATTAAAATTATATAGAACGTTTATTTAGAACTTAATTTCAAATTAAGATTCTAAATGGTCCAAACTTGATATTCAATATGAATTCCAAAATTAGAACAAATTAGTGTGAATAGAAACTTTTCGAATTTTATAAAAATATCTACATATGTTAGAAACATCTGTAAATTTTATATGTTATACATTTATATGTTTAGTTATTAATTATTTAATTTTCTAAATTTAGGAAATATTTTTAATGCCCAAAGTATTTCTAAACTGAAATGCTGTTAATAACAATTTTGTGTAGAAACTTCAGAAGTTTAACGAATTTATAAAAGTAGTTATGTACTTTTAAAATTTATGATATTTTTACTGTAAATAAATATATGTGACTAGTTTTCTATGTAAAATTATCGCAATGAAATTAGCTCTAAATCATTTTATAAATATTATATACCAAGTTGCTGCTTTTAAAAAATTAAATGCAGAAAACTCTGTAGAAAATTAATTCGAAATTTAAAATATTTTCTAACTTGAAAAATTATGAAATTTAGTATAATTATAACCACGAGAATATTAAATCTAATGATTCAAATATTAAACGTAGAACCCGAGTTCGAGCAACGTTAGCTCACGGAGTGTAGAAAGATCTGAACATACTTTCAGTGAGTCTTGTTATATTTTACTTACTTAAAATGAGTTTTACGATGAAAGCATGTGTTGTTCGAATTTTTAAAATATGATGATATTTTACTGAAAAATGCATGCTATGCTATGTTTTTGAATATGCCATAAAATGTGAAAATGATTACTTTTTAAATATGATTTAGACGACACATAATTCGAACGATGCCCCGACCGCTAGGAAAAAAGAATATAGCGAGAAGTGATGTAATAAGGATTGGATCATAGCTAAGTGATCATGGGTGATATCATGCCATATTTATGTTAGGGCCGCTGGTGAATGTGTTGCAAGTGTCAATCCAATATAATTTTGAATTTTTGATATGGAATTAAGATAAATGGGCCTAGATGAGTCAATGACTGAAATGAAAAAGGATTGACAAAATAAAGTTATTTTATGTTAAAATGAATTTCTTGATTTATAATTTCATGGGCACTTGTTAGTATTATATAGCTTGACTCATACTAGCATAGTTCTTAAGACGAAGTTGTACGTAAATTTCAGGTAATGATAATGAAGTGGCATGCGACTGAAGGCAGATGACCTTAGTCGATTTTTGCTAACCTGTGTCATGTACTTAGCATAGGAGAGTAGTTCTTTTGTACTTGTACAATTTTGATAACGGTTATGCTGGACTGTGGCTGAACCGTAGTTGTATATATAACTGTAAGACTACTTTTATGTTTTGAATGACACGTTAGCTCTGGTTTTATTTAAATATGCTTCCTTTCATATTGCTTACATTCAAGTATAAATATCTTAATTAAAAAGAAAATTCTTAAACTGAGTTGAGTAGTAGGCCTTAGTGAGTGAGACTCACTGGCCGGTCACGATGACACCGATTATAAAGGTGGACCCACGTATATAAATGGGTTGGGTTGTGACACGAACTCCTTCAACCAAGCAAGTTAGCCTTCTTGAAAAATGCTGGGGCGAAGTTCAACCACTTGTCTCTCATAAGAGTCACTAGCCCACTGTAGCCATGATTAAAAACCTGTTCATACACCAGGCCAACAGGTACCTTCTAGAGCTTGGCTAAATCTTTCAAATCCTTTTGAAGTTTTTCTTCAATAGCATTAGCCTCCAAAGGATTAGCCTCCTGCAAATACTTGGTAGCAGCAACATCACAATCTTGATGAGCGGCCTACTCAATAGTGAGTTTCTCTTTGGCCTTCTTTAGATCAAAATCCAAATTGTTGTTTATTTTAGAAGCCTTCTTGGTGTCCGAGGAGTACTTCTTCATTCTCACCGAGTTGGCCATAGCTCTTTGGAGGCTCTACGAAAGAGAACAAAACGTCGTCAGAAAGTTAATTGTTTAGAAGAAAAGGACAAACTAAGATTGAGCTCAAACCCTTACTTGGACATGCTAAATTATCAGACAATCACCGAACTCTTTCAAATCTTTGACATCGAGATCCGCTACATCTTGCTAGAGCATAACAGCCTGCCCCAAAGCCAAATAGGTTGCATGGTCCGTCGAAGTGTCGACAGTGGTAACCTATCTCCTGAGCTCAACAACAGCAAATTTGGGGATCCACAACTTGGGAGTATCGAAGGTAATGAAGGTTCCACTTGAGCTTTTAGCTCCCCCTTGGTTTTTTCTCTTGGAGGGACCCACGTCAGGTGCCTTCCCCTTGCATTTTCTAAGGAGGTGTAAGGGTGGCAAACTCGGCTCTAACTTAGTTGGATCAAGGAGGGCTAAAATTGGGTCCTGGATTAAAGGAGGGACTTGGACTTCGATGAGAGGATCCATTTTATTGGGCTTCTTCTTGTCGAGAGCCCTATTTTTTGGAGCCATGTACACTGCCTCTGAGTTAGTTTCAGCACTACCACCCTAGGTGAAGGAATGCTTAATTACATCCCCGACCATGGGGTGAACCAAGGGATGATCAAGATTGTCTAAAGCCTCCAAATTAGAAGTATCTACCAAAATGGGGTCACCAATAGGAACTAGAGCAAAAGCAGCAAATTTAGGAACCACAACTTCAACTTCCGCAACTATAATTTGGTTTACCTCACTTTCTTCGACCTCCTTAAGCTACTAGAGAGGCCAAGTGAGCTTAGACTAGAAGTGTTAGGGGTAGACTTCTGCTCGTCTGAGTCAAGCTCTCGAGCAATACTAGCATTCTCGCTAAGCTCCTCGCTCAACTCCTTTGAACAAGTCGTACGACACTAGGCAACTCATTCACGGATGCATAAAGTTAGAAGCCTAACCTAACCAAGCCTGTAAAACTAGTGAGGAATGATGTGGTGGTATACTAATACATAATTTAATAGCTCATCTACCTTCTGAGTCCTGCCACTATTGTTAACTGCCTCAATAGCCACAGCACAATAATTAGACCTCTTCCAAAATCTACTACTGAATCCTGAAACAAGTCCACCATGATGAAAAGTGCCAGATCAATAATATTTGCACTAGTGCTATAACTCCACATAACTGAGGTACAAAAAATCATCAAGTATAAATACTTATCAGTTGGGACATACCCATTATATCAGGGAAAGGATCATAAGTCATCATCTCCAGCTTGGAACTCTCAGCTCCTCGAAACCCAGACAAATTCGTTCAAATATAATTCTTTGTTTAGGGCATAGGTCAATAGCCTTGTTTGGGGTTGAAAGGTTTTTTGAAGTCGAAGATAGTGATTGCCAGTGGGCATTCGTCCGGTGGGTCCCTCCTAGGGCAAACTATGCAATATACATGTAGCAGATCTAAGGC
>BRYE01000017.1:16834728-16844728 GCA_030159115.1 Actinidia arguta var. hypoleuca | reverse complement strand
GTTATCCGAGCTCCCAATGGACTATGAACTCTACCCACGAGGTACATCTATATTTTTATAAGGGACTTCTTGAGTCCTCAAAGTTTTTCTACAAGTAATCATAAATTATAGAGGTAACTCGGACCAATTCCATCAGGGAAAACAAGTTAAGGGCAACCAAAATTACAAAGAAACAAAAAGCTTGGGAAACTCATCAATAGCGGACTGACCAAACCCTCTACCAACAATAGACAGACACCAATAGAGTGCCGACAAAACATTACAAAATCGAACCCCAAAAGCATCATGTACAAACCTAGAAGGATCAAAAATAGAATTACAAAGAAGCAATACGAGCATGCCTATATAGCGGTGAAATTTTACAAAAACTTTAAAAGAGAAACCTATAGAAAGCAAAGAATTGCAATAGGACAGAGAATAGTTAGCGACAAATAGGGATGTCGTTGAAGATGGCAGTCGGGCAACAATAGGTCTTCGGCACCCATTTTCTCTCTCTAGAACTGTTAAAAATGCATATGAATAGTGCCAAAGGAGGAAGATGGCTATTTATAGCAATCCAAGAGGCGAGAAAACAATCCTCCAAATGCACCATTAAGGTGCGTCGTTTGATGGGCCAAACTGCCATTACAAACCAATTGGAAGCGAACACGTGGTAGCCCAACCGCCGTGCGTTTCCACCAAACGATGCTAAACTCCGGACGAGTTAGGGTTGACACTTTTGCTAGGCTATCTCTCAATAGCAAGCTCGATGGGGTCACTGCGCCAAAGCTTGGTCGAGATGCGGTGGTCGTCGGTTTACTAAGTACTAGCTCTGGCCGAGCTAGGACAAGCACCGTTGCTGGGTTGCCACTCTATAGCAAGCTCGGCGGGGTCACTACGCTAGAGCTCGGCCGAGACTCAACAGTTGGCAATGATCCCAAGGCACATCAAGGGACAAAAGGTAACTAACATGGCAAAGTTTCTTTTGATAGCTCTCACTCCTATATCGAGACGTCGGTGACATGATGTCTAGCTATTAACCAGGCCCTGGGGCATGATTAGGTCAGTCGCCTACTCACTGACACATTAGTCAGTGTATCTAAATATGTGTCGAGTTGTAGTTTGTCCAGTGACGTGATAGTTGGCGTGTTCAAGGACATACCGAACTACTATATAAGGGCATGCCTTATTCACTCAAGGTATGCAATTTCAGCTATTCTACGCTTATACACTCATCTAACTTGACCGTCGAAAAACTGTTTTTCAAAAACAAATCCGACGTCTATTTTTACCATTTTTGTCTTGCAGTTTGATCCAGCAGCCGTCCACAACCACAGCTACAACTTTACTATTGCAGATGTCTATCTTCGATTTCTCTCAATCCCTTATGTTGTACATAACCCTATATTATTACATGCATAATACAAGTACGACCACACCACACTCACAGTGTGTGGGTCACACTCTTAAAAGGTGTATCTAGCGGGGGCAAAGCTAGCTGAGGCCAAGGAGGGGCGCGGGCCTCCTCATTTTCTCATAATGCTACTACTACCCTTGAACATAAATAGTCTTGGCCATTTACTGTCCTACAATTTTAAACTAGTGCTCACCATAAATCTTTTCATTTTTGAAAGAGCCCATGCTTCATATGCCAAAAAAACCAAGTTTAGTTACTCTCTTGTCGTCAGTTTTCAGCATTCTCTCCCTCTAGCTTACCACCACCAAGTTTAGTTACTCTCCCGTCGATTATTTCATTTTTCAGAATTATTTTTTCTCTCTCTCGCTAGCTCACCACTACTAAGTTTCTTGTGTTTTCAGATTAGTACATAATCTAATATTAGACTTTGTTATCTTCAGTTTGTTTGGAATTTATTGATTTTATGCCAACAATAAGACCAAAAAAAATGAAGTTATAATTAATAAGTGCCCCTCATATCTCACATTTATCGCTCTGCACATGTTCAGATCGTGTCTGAAAAGTGTGTGCGTAGCCTTCTATTTACTTATTGATTACAACATTGCATATTACAAATTTACAATAAGCTCAATTAATCGCAATTGCAAGAAAGATCAAACACAATGTGTCATTTTTACAAAGAAATTCCCAAATTAAGAGAAATGCCCCAAACAAATAGAAGGAGAAGAAGACTCGCAACATTTTTTTAATCGAAACTCGTAAAATATTTGGATTCCACTTAAAAATTGATTCTTTTGGGGAAACCAACATAAGCAAGTGGTAATTAACTTATAGTAGTCACTGTTTATGGTTCTTTTTAAAAGGGTTTTGCAAAGGAACTCATAAGTTTTACTTACATTCCAGCTTTTGTTTAGGACTTTTAACAAACACATGGAGGAATTCAAAAGAAAAAAGTACAAAACTTGTGGCCCCAACACTAACAGAGAGTGAGGAGAAGAAAACAAAGCATACCCACCAACAAGATCTACCCAAATGGGTCCCACATCTTAATTTCAACATTAAACAACAAATCTTCCAGTCATTTCCCATTTTCAACTAGAGAGAAAATTTGTCTGTTTTTGTAAAATGAACATACTGGTAATGCAATTACCTTTGATTGAGTTGACCTAAGTATATTGGAAAAGGAAAGAAATAAACTATATTTCACACACACGAAAAAAATCACTACTGAAAAAATTGTTCCAAAAATATGATTCGGTATTTGAATTAATTTTATCTTTAGTGGTGTTTAGGAAGTAAAGTATTCTTTTTATTACTTTTCTAATTCTCTAATCAAGACGAGTAGAGTAAGAAAACATTTAAAAAAACTAAAATAAATCCATTAAAGACAAAAATAATTAGTAATTGATGATTTTGTTCAATAGTCTTGTTGCACCACTTAGCATTATGAGAATGGCAATTCAAATCTTATAAAGAAAAGTTTGATATCTATTGTGGTCGAGGGGGAGTTTGGCCACGCCTAAGGCTGAGCTTGCTCCCAAGGTTTCTAGCTCGACTTTAGTTGGGCCTCTACTAGTAAATAGTTAACCCGATTAGTCGGTCATTTGAAAACTAATAAATGAGAAACCAAATAATTAATTCCCCTCCCAAACTCAAGAAAAACAACAAAAAATAATAAAAGAAACTACTTTGATTATTCATAATTGGGAATATGCACTGCCGACCCACAGTCGGTGGGAGAGGCTTATCCACATGGAGGCACAAATCACTTATCTTATGAACTATGTGAGTCTATTTTCTTCATATCTCAACTATATGATAATTGATTATGCAGGGAAATACAATAATCATAGATCTATTATTATTATAATTCGACAATTCCATTAATTAAATATCTATTATGTGTTTAACTTGTGACGTGACTTGCATGATAGGGTTATGTTCATCCATTAATAGCTTTTAGATGAGCTTGTGGACCCGTGATCAACAATTTAAGATAATATAATAAGTAATACATGTGTTCAAATCTAATCACCTACTTAATTATATAATACTTGCATGTGTTAAATGAGTTGGCAGTCAACCATTTAACATCTATAGGTAATCCAAGTGTGCTCTGCTTTCTTATGCTACTAGGTTTAGATTTGGCAACGAATAGAAGATTATATTTTGTGGTGTTTATTGGAAATTGTGATTTGAATTATTCACAGTATTTTGTGCAAACCCTTAAAAAATGAAAGAGAACTCATAACTTTCTAAGATAATCATTTCCTTGATAAGATTGTTGAATTATTCAGAAACACATGAATTGGTTTTCAATAACGAATTTCCTTTCTTTTCAAGATTCTTGTTTCTCACTTGGCTTTTGTATCTAGGAAATTTATCACTCAAATTTGACAAAGAATAAAAAGAAATAGTTCGATTATCTTATTCTTATTTCTCCATGAATCGGTATCTCGATGCATACATATACAAATGATCCTACTAGAGCAAGAATTTACAAAAACATTTGGAAGATTTCATTTATGGGCGAAAGTGCCATTTTCAAGTAGTATTCGACCAATTATTGAGATCCTAAATATTAACATATCCATGTTTGCAAGTACTAGTCAACTAAGATTTGTACCATGAAAAAAAGAAGTAGATTTGTACACCTACCTAGAATTTTCAATCATGGAAAGTAGGAAAATTGCCACAAATTAAGCTTGATAGATTGCTTGATCAATGCCTTGATTTTTGTTCGTGCCTTTTTTCCCATCACGCAACTATGCAAGAATAAACAGCACATCCATATAATGGGGTTAAACACCTACATAACTCTCAGATTTCTCCTCTATCTTGTAATGTTTTACTGTTAATAATAAAATATTATTTTCTTTACCAATCGAAAAACAAAACAAAACTGCAGAAGACTACCTTAACCTCTCCCATTCTCTCCTCACCCTTCACCCTCTTCCTTTTGCTCATTCTTCTTCTTACTCTTCTTGTTAAATTTTTGAAACTTTGCTAGTGAATTCACCTCAAGGGAACGTCAATTGTGTACTAGAAAGCAACTACAAAGAAGGATATTCAAATGAGGGCATAATGGTCTTTTAGTGACAGTGGATTCCCAGATGGATCAGCGTTCGTAAGTTCTTAACTTGCACTCTTTTAGGTTGTGTTTAGATCTTGGATTTGTACCAAATGTGTAAAAGAAAAAAAAAGTAAACGGAGAAAGAAATTCAAACCTTTCCAAATGAGGGCATAGTGGTCTTTTATCTTTTTTAATATTTTCCTCCCCAAATCCCTCCACAACCCCAAGATTCAAACACTAACCATAGTTTTTCATTATGCAGTGCTTATGATTGCTCGATCTATCTTGTTATTTGATTGTTAATTTAGCAAATTATTTTTGACCATTTTCATAAGGCTGATGATGATGTTTACAATCTACTTTAATTTCTCCAAGTATACTTTACATTTGCCTTTATTATGCGAATTTATAATAATGACCTCACCAACTTTTGCAAATTAAGTAAACTCCCCTCCCCTCCCCTCCCCATACATCTAAATTTTTGCGTCTACACCTTAGCAAATTAACTGAAATACCCCTCACCAAACATGTATATTTGTGCTTCTTTTCAATAGCATCGATGTTGCAGTTCAGACTCTTCTAAAAAAAATTGCATAATAACAACAATTAGTGACGTTTATTTTAAAAAAAATGAGTGAAATACATGCATCATTACCCTTTTTATAAACATCAAAACTTAGTTTTCACATAGGCATGTATCAATTTGGAATCCCTATATATATTCATGCTGATATGTTCATTGCAGTTTGTGCACGCCAAATTTGTGAATATTAACCCAAGATACTGAGAGAATTAAGTACCGCCATGAGCATGACCTTTGTAAGAAAATTCTGGAAAAGGACATGCTTTTATTATGGATTCCACTGTTTTCCACCTTCAAAGTAGATAGAGATTAGGAATTTAGGATTGAAGATATGGAAGGGTCCACAGTGAATAAAAGTGTACAAGGTTTTGGATAAACATTTGTTGCTATCATCAAAGTTTAGAAGCCTAGCATTTAAGGAAACCCCCCTTTTTTCTAAGTTCATTAATAATATTGTTTTGGATGGCTAGTCATTGTTTTTTTTTTATAATTTGGTATCCAGGTCAAAGATCGACTAATTCGGGAATTGATCCCACTGTCTATTGATAAGGGGCCCGATTAAAACCAGGTAAAGCTCCACATGAACTAGTTCAGCTCAGCTCATAAATTGATAACACTTAAAAAATTTCAAGCATGCGATCCTGGAAGGAAGGAGACCTTCAAATCCCAGATTTAGACATGGGGATTGATTGCTAGTCATTGTTAACATTGAGATCACTATGGCCAATTTAACTTGTGAAAACTTTAAATCATTTCTAATTTTTGACTATTTAATTATAGCACGTATGGTTGGCGGATTGGATAAAGCAAGATAGAAACTATCTTTACGCTAAGTGATAGGATTATATATATGAGGGATAAGGAGTATTATAGAGAGTAATGTATACTATTATATATATAATGTTTGGTTCGGATAAGAAATGGATTATGGTTATAATTATTGTATGTTTTTTTTTTTTTTTTTATACTTCTTTTTGTCCTATCGCATTTTATCCAAATATCACATTAATATAGTATCATATGTCATCATACAATGCTATTGGTAAATTGTGTAGCCAAATGTAGGATAAAGGGGTCCTAGCTAAGGACAGTTAATGCAATCTCGCATTTTTTACTCCGTAAACAAGCATGACCTTAAAATAAAAGTAGGGTCACGAAATCTAGCTATAAAACTAACGACAATTCTCTCACATGCATTTGCGGTTCTACATGCATTTATGTGAGACAGATGTGATTGATTTCTGTATTGCTAGCTTCATTGTTTCAATTAGCAAAAAAATAGCAGTATCCTCAACTTTAATTTTTTCGCTAAGATTACTTTTTTCTTAAAATTTATCCCTAAAAAATACAAAAGTTTGTGATAATTTTATTTCTCAACTACTTCTTAGCTGACACAATTGAACAACCACATTTCAGTTTTCTTACAAAATATATTTTTTATTCTTTTTCTTTCGTTTAATACATTTTTTTAAAAATAACTTTCTCGTGTAAAATTCTTGACAAGTGTTGTGTTTGGATCATAGAATTTCTAAAGATGAAAATAATAAATTATTTTTTTCTGTTTTTTTTAAACATATAACCATTATTTTTCACTTCACAATATTTTTATATCTTCCTTCTTCTCCATAAATCGTTTCACAAATCCACAATATATGCACACCCCATAAGCAAGCTACTCAGAGCTACCTAACAAAAAACATAAGAATCTATATGATATGGGACTTTTGTCTTGTTTACTCTGCATCAAGAAACCTATACCATCAATGAAACAAAAATCAAAATGATTAGATCCCATGAGGGGCCACAATTTTAGTCCCAATAAGGAGAAGAATCTTTGGAACTTTGGGGCTTTGTCCAAGAATGGGTAGGGAATAAGACCTCTTCTAAAGAACACTAGCATGAGTATTGTAAGGGGACAAATTATAAGATTATTGATTCTGGCCTTTCTAGAATAGGCACCGCCATTGAGCTATTGTTATGAAGTAAGTTCGGTGGTCCCCTGCATCGAAACTCGATCGAGACTCTACCAAGCACAAGCACTGTTTGAGCGAAGGCCGCCATCACTCCCAAACTGTTGCTCTTTAGCGAGTTCTGTAGGGTGATTGCGTAGAAGTTTGGCCGAGGGATAACGGCCGGTGGCGATCCCAAGGCATGTCAAGGGACAAAAGGTAACTCGCACAATGAAGTTTCTTTTGATAGCCCCATACTTGGATCGAGACATCAACGACATGATGATAAGATACAAGTCAGGCCCTAAGAGCATGTCTGGGTTAGCCGCCTACTTACTGACACAATAGTTAGCAAGTCCAGGCACACACCGAGCTGCAGCCTGACCAATGACACAACAATTGGTGCGCTAAGGCACACACCAAGCTGTGCTATATAAGGTCAACCCTTATTCTCTAAAAGGTAAGCGAATTTAGCCCTAAAAAGCACATATTTTTCTCTCTGTCTAGATATATTCTCTGGTCATCTAACTTGACTGTCGGAGAGCCATATTTCAAAAACAATTTTAGCAACTGATCTTACTGTTTCTGTGTCGTAGCTAGGCCCTAGCTACTAAAGACTGACAGCAACCCCCTTCATCACTGCGGAACCACCGTGTGTGTCTATCCTTGATTTTTTCTCTTTCATTTCCTAAACTCACACTCCATAATTGACGTCGTTGTGGGAAATCAATTACAGACATTTGCAAAGTTAGTTTTGATGGCATCACGAAGCAGCAACCATTTCGGAAGTCAAGAAACCCGAAGAGAGCCTCCTCAAGTTCCCAGAAATCCTAGAGATAGAGGAGCTAAACTACTGGTCGGTGCTCAAAAGAAAACCAAGGCCACCTCTAGGAAAAAACTAGGTCAATTGTTCCTTAAGGGAGGAGATAGTTAGGACATAACCATCAAGCGCCTGCAAAACCAATTGGACAAAATGGCATAAATCTTGGTTGACAACAGACTAATGAAGCCAACCCAAGCGGCAAAAGGAGGACCATCCAAGGACAGATCCAAAAAATCAAACCTTCCGCCTCGAGAGAAGGTCAGAATATGAGGCAGTATAGATCCCATGTCAACCTGGATAACCGAAGCGATCTTAAATCCACGACATCAATCAAGCGAAGGGTATCACCAAGCCGAGCTCATTCCAATATGGATCTCCTCCAGACACTCTATGCCAAGCGGAATCGAGAAGGCGATATGCATGCTAAGCTCAATAATCGAATAGTGTTGGCATCTGACAAAGTCATCATTTTAGCTGAGTCAGTGGCTTGCACGACCAGGACCGAGCCAAGGGAACCCGCCCTAAGGTACCAGACACCATTCTCCCGAGACTCGAGGGAATGGACTTGCTAGAAAAATTCACGCCACCGAGGTTCACATTGTATGATGGGAAGTCAAACCCGCAATCCTACGTCAGACAAATGTGCAAGATATTCCCATCGAACTTAGGAGATCTCAGGTTGAAATGATTCGACAAGCTGCCCGCATGATGAATTGGGAGCTTTCACTAGCTCATTGAGTCATTTGTAGCTCGGTTCGTCATAAACACAAAAGCGTGAAAGGGCATTGGCTTTCTTTTAAGACTCAAAAAGGGCAAGAACGAATCACTCCATAATTACAATAAGCATTATTACGAAACTTATAACGAGATTGAAGAATGTTCAGAAGAGTTAACAGTAGCCAGCTACAAATTTGGGCTAACTCTTGGAGAAAGACTTTGGAAAGATTTGACGCTCAACCCTCCGGCTGATCTCCGGGACCTCATGTCTCGGGTCAAAATATTCACTCGGCTAGAGGATGATGCCTGGCAAGCGGAACGAACTACAGGCACAACTCCTCGGGGAGAAAGGCAAAAGGAAGGCTCGATTGATTATGAGAGCTAAGTAAGGCAAGAGATCAATGTTATTTTTAAGGAATCGATCTACAAAGTCCTCGCTCTTATTCAAGATAAGACATACTTTAAGAAGTCTAACCCCATGGGAGAGGACCCCAAAAGGCGCAATCAGCGGTAAAAGTGTTCCTTTTATGAGAAGTCGAGACACGGAACCAAGAATTGTAGAGCTTTGAAGCTTTTTTTTGATCAACTTGTTTGGGATGAACATTTGAAAGAGTTTATTGACCAAGAAAAAACTAGAGCAGAGGAAGCCGAGGCCAAACCAAACATACTGATGCAAGTCCTTTTTTGTTTCAATTATACTTGCTTGATATTCCATTGGAACCCAATATACTGATGCAAGTCCTTTGCATTCTAACAAAAACGTTTTGGTTTATTTCTTTAACAGTAACCGATGAATTCATGAATGTGCTAAATTCGTAGGCATAACTTAAACATCAGGTCAAAATCATCATTTTGCTATTGGGTGTTGGGGAAATTATCTCAACTTTAGAAATAATTGAACAACCTAATCTCAGCCACTTCATAAAAAATATATTCTACAAGTTTTGCACTTAGTTTCATATTTACACATCTGTGCTCGGTCATATTGGCATTACAAAATTGAAATCATTTATAATACAAGTCCCTAATGCATTGCTATGTTACATGGGTGTCGAAAATCCTATGGCCCACGGCCGTCCCGAGCTTGATTAAGCTTGCTCTAGCCTGAGCCCATCCAATTGCTATGGCTGGGGTTGAGTCTTTAGGTGTCCAAACTCGAAGCTTCGTTCGAAGCCTGGCCAGAATCTTCCATCCGAGTGACCCACCCATTCGCCGGCCCTAAAAAGATGTCAACCTGTTTTAAAATCATAAATATTGTAAGAAAATATCAGGAATGGCCCACCCGCCTAAGTTCAAAGCCTGTTCATGGGCCCGAGTCTAACGCCCATCCAACCATAGGCTTTTATGAATTGGCTAGGCCCAATATTTGGCAAGAGCCTGATGGGCTAGAACCGAGTCTTCTCAGACCGGAGCACAGCCGGGCGGGCCTGGTTCGCCTTTTTTACACCCAATGTTCATG
>BRYE01000017.1:16814728-16829728 GCA_030159115.1 Actinidia arguta var. hypoleuca | reverse complement strand
AAAATAACGCCCTCCTCATACAGCACCTTACCGCGAATAATCGCCCACCATCTCCTCCGGCTCCTCGTCGTTCTCATCTATCAGGGAACGAATCTCAAAGCCATCATAGTATCGGGCGAGACAGGCGCCGTCATTCTCCTAGTCCTCGCCCTCTACGAGAAAGGAGCCCATCGCTAGAATCATCATCCAGCAAGACGCCAGGGCTAGAAAGCAAAGAGGTAAGGCATGGTAGGTCTCCTCGTCGGGTCCATCAAGAACCAGGGTGCCAAGATATATCCATTTCTCAGAAGATTAGGGATCTGGACACCCGCTTAGAGGCCATCAACACGGGGACCAGTGCCCCGACAGTCGTAGACTCTTTAATTAGACAAATTGAATCACCTTTCACCCAAAGATTAATGAGAGCCAAGATGTCATCCAGATTCAAACTACCTACTCAGCTCGGGATCTACGAGGGCAAAAACAGATCCTATGGATCACCTAGATTCTTATAAAAATATGATGTATCTCAAAGGGTACTCGGACGAAGTCATGTGCAAAGCTTTTTCTGCTACACTAAAGGGGTCGGCGAGGTCGTGGTTCCGGAAGTTATCTCCTGGAACCATCGATTTGTTTGGTGATATGAGTAGGCTTTTTGTTGCCAATTTCATGAGCTGCAGGATCAGGCAGATAAACACGTCCCACCTTTTCACCATCCACTAGAAGGAAACGGAGAACCTGAAGGATTATGTGAAACGATTTAACCAGGCCATATTAGAAGTTGAAGATCCCAGTGACAAAGTAGTCGTCATGGCAATGATGGAGGGACTTTGCCCAGGTCCCTTATTCGATTATCTATCCAAAAATGTTCCAGAGACATTGTCCATTCTCCAAAGTAAAGCTGATAAATACATCACCGCGGAGGAACTGGCCGAAGCCAAACAAAGGCAAAGAGGAAAAGATGACCATAAAAGAAAAGAGCCTGATGCAAGGCGATCTGATTACAGGGACGATGAACGGAGGAGCAAGAAGCCTAATCAAGACTCAAGACGGACCAATGACAGGCGACCTCGTACCCCACCTCGCCGCACAGAATTGGTGTTACCCCCGCTCAATGCTCCTATTGCCCAAGTTTTTACAAAGATTAAGCATGAAGAGTTCGTCAAGTGGCCCTCAAAAATCAAAATTGATCCCCAAAAGAGAAATAAGAACAAGTATTGCGAGTTTCACCGAGATCATGGCCATAACATAGAAGACTGCTTTCACCTGAAGGAGCAAATAGCCGACCTTATCAAACGAGGGTATCTGAGAATGTATGTTGCTGATCGCCCTTCCCCTAATTCACCAGAAAGAAGATACGGCGACAATTGACCTACTACTGGAGACATACAAGTAATCCAAGGCAGGTTTGGATCGGGAGGAAGCTCGAATTCGTCCAGAAAGAGGCGTGCTAGAAGTGCTGGTAGGTTGTCCGAAGAAATATATAACCTCTCCTCGCCAATGGCCGATATTCACTCACCAATGGCCGATCACGACGGAGCCTTGGTCGTTTTAGCCATCATCGTCAATTTTACAATCCAAAGAATCTTAGTCGATAATGGTAGTTCGGCTGACATCCTGTTCATATTGGCATTCGAAAAGATGAAAATAGGGCTTGATAAATTATATCCCTTCCTGACACCTTTGGTGGGATTCGGAGAAAATGTGACTCATCTGTTGGGATGGGTTAAGTTGCCAGTCACTTTAGGAACAGAGCCTTGCCAAACTACCATTTGGCAAGATTTTATCGTGGTAGATTGCCCTTCCCCCTACAATGCCATTTGAGGTCGCCCAACTTTAGGTGGGATTAGGGCGATCACCTCAACCTACCACCTGAAAATGAAGTTTTCCACTTCAGCAGGGGCAATCTCCCTAGCGCCAAATACCCAATAGCAATTATCGACCAACGATGGCGAGATAGAATCTCTGAGGGACGAGGTGGAACAGGTTGTCTTGATGGATCCCCGAAAAACCGAAAACACCAAACCCCTTGAATAAACTACCCCGATCTCCATACATCCGAAATATCCTGATCGCCACGTTATGAACGGAACTGAACTTTCCAACGAATTGCGTAGTGCTTTAGTGGAATTCTTAAAAAGAAACTTTGATATTTTTGCCTGGTCACAGGGCGACGTCCCGGGTATTGATTCCTAAGTCGCCATGCATAAGTTATATACCAATATAGGAAATCCTCCAGTTCACCAGAAGAGAAGGAAATTTGCCCACGAGCGACTCAGAATTATTGACGAAGAGGTTACCAAACTTGTTAAGGCTAAAGTTATCAAGGAAGCCCATTACCCGGAATGACTAGTCAATGTCGTCGTCGCCCCTAAAAAGGGAGAGAAGTGGAGAGTATGTGTTGACTATACTAATCTCAACAAGGCGTACCCAAAAGATAGTTTCCTTCTGTCAAAAATTGATTTAATAGTCGATGCCACATCTAAGCACGAGCTTCTTAGTTTCATGGATGCCTTCTCAAGATATCACCAGATCAAGATGTTCCCCCCGACATAGAAAAGACTTCATTTATCACGGAACGAGGATTGTACTGCTACAAGGTCATGCCATTTGGTCTCAAAAATGCTGGGACTACATATCAAAGATTAGTGAACAAGATGTTCAAGGAGCTAATTGAAAAGACCATGGAAGTATACATAGACGACATGCTCGTCAAGAGCCTCGAAGCAGACAACCACATCGCCCACCTTGAAGAAGCTTTCAACATTCTAACAAAATACCGGATGATGTTAAATCCTTTCAAATCCATTTTTGGCGTATCGTACGGGAATTCTTAGGGTTCTTGGTAACCAAACGAGGGATTGAAGCAAACCCAGACCAGATTCAGGCTCTACTCAGAATGAGCTCGCCTAGAAATGTCCATGAAGTTCAGTAGTTAACTGGGCAAATTGCCGCTCTCAATTGGTTTGTTTCCAAGTCAGTGGACAGATGTTTACCATTCTTCAAAATACTAAGGAAAAATCAAAATTTTTAGTAGACAGAAGAATCGGAGGAAACGTTTCAACAGCTCAAAAAGTATCTGGGATCATCTCATCTACTTGTGGTGCTGACCACGGGCGAAGAACTGTTCGTATACCTCTCCCTTTCGCCCACAGCAGTAAGTGCCGTGCTCATTCGAGAAGTGGACCAAGTTCAGAAATCGGTATATTATGTTAGTAAGGTCTTAATGGGTGCTGAGAACAGATACATAATGATAGAGAAGCTCGGCTACGCCCTTCTGATTGCCGCCCGAAAACTTCGCCATTATTTTCAAGCCCATCCCATTATTGTGCTGACTGATCAACCGTTAAAGCAGATCCTCCAACGACCAGATACCTCGGGGAGACTTCTAAAATGGTCCATCGAGTTGAGCGAATTTCATATTGACTACAAACCAAGAACGGCGATAAAAGCCCAAGCCTTAGCCGACTTCATGGCCGAATCCACTCATGAAACCAACCCGGAAGTCCTTTCGGAGAAAGAGATTCCAAACTTAGACAAGAGTCTCGGTAGCTCGGACAAGGACCTCAGCAGCTCGGGCGAAGAGCTTGAGAAATAGAAGTTATTTGTAGACGCCAATCAACACGAATGTGGTGCAGGCCTTGTTCTCCAAACCCCGGTAGGTGAACAGATGGAATATGCTATATGGATTGGGTTTAAAGTCACCAACAACGAAGCCGAGTACTAAGCACTCCTCGTCGGATTACGGGTCACCACCAGATTGGGAGTCAAATCAATTGATGCTTACAGTGATTCACAACTAGTGGCAAACCAAGTTCAGGGAGATTACCTCGCCAGGGACGTACGGATGGCAGCTTATTTAGATGAAGTCAAAAGCTTAACTAAGAAAATCAAAAGTTTCACCATTCAACAGATCCCCAAAGAAGAAAATAGAAAAGCTGATGCCCTAGCCAATCTTGCTTCAACTTTTGATTTCATATCAGACAAAAGTATACCTTTGGAATTCCTGTCCAAACCAAGTATTGAGGTCACCAAACCTGTCTATCCAACGGAAGCAGACCCAACATGGATGGATGAAATCATTGCATACCTCTAGAACAGCACACTACGAACAGATAAACTTCGAGCTCGCCGGATCCGCTATAGATCTGCACGGTTCTGCCTACTTCATGGGATTTTATATAAACGATCTTTCTCAGGTCCTCTCCTAAGATGTCTCCGACTTGATGAAGCCAATTATGTGATGAGAAAAATCCATGAGGGCATCTGCGAAAATCATTCGGGGGCGAGGTCACTAGTACAAAAAGCAATTTGCCAAGGCTACTTCTGGCCCCAGATGGGACATGATGCAATAACATACACCAGAGAGTGCGACAAATGCGAGAGATTTACATCATCTAATCACCTTTCCCATACTGATATGGTGCCAATTACCAGCCCATGGCCATTCTCCCAAGGGGGATAGACATACTGGGACCTTTGCCTCAAGCTCCATTATAGAGAAAGTTCTTGATCGTCGCCATTGATTACTTCACCAAATAGGTGGAAGTCGAGTCGTTAGCCAAAATCATCGAGAAGAATACAAGGAATTTCGTTTGGAAAAGTATCGTCTGCCGATTTGGAATTCCCAAGGTTCTCATCTCGGACAACGCCAGGCAATTCGATAACAATGGATTCAGCCAATTTTGTTCGAATCTCGCCATATCACATCATTTCTCCTCGCCTGGTCACCCCCAAGCCAATGGCCAAGTCGAGGTTACTAATAGAATCATCTTGAGAAATTTGAAAATGAGATTGGAGAGATCCAAAGGTGAATGGATAAAAGACCTACCGAGCATATTATGGGCATATCACACGACTAGCAGGATTCCTACTGGCGAAATGCCTTACTCCATGGTTTACGGAACTGAATCAGTGATACCCGTTGAGATCGGAATGCCAAGTTTTAGAACTTCAAACTTTGACAAGGATAGCAATGAAGGCGAGCTGAAACTCAACCTCGACCTCCTTGATGAGAAACGGGAGCAAGCAAGCATACGCCAAGCAGCTTATAAACATCAAGTCGCCAAATATTTCAATCAGAGAGTTAAATACAGGTCATTCTTACCTGGTGACCTAGTCCTACGAAAAGTTACCCTATCTACTAAAGAGCCAAACGCAGGAAAACTAGGCCCAACATGGGAAGGCCCTTATAAGGTCATCAAGGTATCTAGGCCGGGGACTTATTGGCTTGAAGATATGAACGGGAAGGCACTCTCCCATCCTTGGAACACTGAGTATCTGAAAAAATATTACCAATGACGCTTATTCAGCTCGCCTGGGCAAAACAATTATAATGATTGCTAGCTTATTTCAAGTAATAAAACTTCTCCATTTATTTTCAATTAATCTCCAATTGCAGGATGAAAAACGTTTAATTCAAGATCGCCAGTTCATTGCAAAATGACGGAGGCATCTTGTTTGCCAAATTCAAGATTGTCAGTTCATTGCAAAATGACGAAGGCATCTTGATCGCCAATTTTAAGATCACCAGTTCATCATAAGATGACGGAGGCATCTTGGTCTCCAAATTCAAGATCGCCAATTCATTGAAAAATGACAGAGGCATCTTGATCGCCAATTTCAAGATCGCCAGTTCATCATAAGATGACGAAGGCATTTTGGTCGCCAATTTCGGGATCACCAGTTCATTGTAAAATGACGGAGGCATCTTGATCGCCTAAATTCGAGATCGCCAGTTCATTACAAAATGACAGAGGCATCTTGATCACCAATTTCAAGATCGCAGTTCATTGTAACATGGAGGCATCTTGATCGCCTAATTCAAGATCGCTAGTATTTTAAAATGGCAAAAATTTAAAAACTAAAGTAAAAATATGCCAGTACGAACAAAATCTACAACGATTCACAATTGCTCACATCGCCAAAATAGGAGTAATATTCATTGACTTGAAATTACATCGCAAAAAAAAAAATGTACATGCAATTACATTATTACAAAGGGGGAGGGTTTTCATCGCCTAAAGGATTTGCGTCACCCTAAGGATTCGCATCTCCTTTTTCAACAGTTTCTTCCTCACCCCCCTCCCTTTCTGCTTCCTCGTCTTCTTCCGCGAGTAGGTCAAGATCGAGACCTATTTCTCCAAATCTATGGCAAGGTTGGGATGATGGCGACGAAGCTATCGTTTGCAAAAATCAAATCCTTCGCCAAAATACTTCGAGGAAGTGCTTTCAATAGCCTCGGAGAAATCCGATGAGAATTTAAATTCCTCGATAGCCAATTTTTCTGAGCGATCAACTCTCTCCCTCAAATCCGCAACCTTTCTCAAACTGTCAGCAAGGGTGCCCTTTCAAGCTTTAATTTGGTGAACTCGTCGCGGACCTGCTGCTCCCGAGCTCGTGCCTCGGCTAGTTACTGTTCCAGATCGGCGGATAACTTCTGGAGATGGGAAACTTTAGTGTCCAAAGAGGCAACTCGCCCCTGTTGAAGGGATGCCTCTTCGACGGTTTCCATGCTTTCGACCGCCAACGAAGATACGAACACAAGCGCCTGCTACAAACAAATCTTATTTGATCAAACTGAGCATGTTTAATGAGGATAAAACAGTTGGAAGTTAGTATCAAAATAATACCTGGCCGAGAGCCTGAAAAAACTTTGAGGCAATTTGGTCCAAAGATAGTTGCCCCACCTTTTCTTGATTCATAGGAGAGATTACTTCTCGGAGGATCTTCTCGGCCACGAAAGGGCTTTCCAGAATAGAGGCCCTTGGACCGACGACAGCACCCAACGAAGGCGAGCTCCCCTCCCCGGGTCTAAAAGAGGTAGTGGCCCCCGAATGGTCTACTGGACCAGACTTCTTCTTTTGGGGTTCAGGAGTGGGGGCATGCCCCTTTCCTTTGGAATCATCCCCAGACTTGGCCTTCGTGCTCGGCGAGGTGGAAGATTCTTCCATCGGGCGCTTCTCGCCAATTACCACTCCCTTAACAGGAGCGGATTTTTTAGCTGAGCTCTCGCCTTTGGCTTTCTCAACTCTCTCGCTGAGCTTCTTCAGGCTAATCCTCTTCGACATAGCTGCAAAATAAAAAAATAAACATCAGACACGAAAAGAATAACCAACAAGAATAGTAAGGGTTTATACCATCCGATTTAAGCTCGGGAGGTAGCTCGAAATCCGACCAGGATTCCACTGTCGAGTCCGAGCTCGATCCCAAAATCGAACAAAATTCTAAGATAGGGTCTCGAATTTTTTCCCTCGACCATCTTAACAAAGTCAGGTCAGGTATATAAGGTACAATCCTCCTCAGTTCCTTCCTAACAGTCCCTAGGTATTCTAGTGAGTCGTCTCGGGGATGACTGTCTTGATGAAGGTATTCACCACGGGAAGGGCGGGACTCACCCGCTTCACCCGACGTTGATGACATGTGAGGCTGCTCGCCCTCCATCCCAGATGCCATAGGTCCGGGAGAGCAAAAAATCCGACGAAATGCCTTGGTTTTGAAAAGCATGGGGACCATAAAGCGCCCATGTTCCACCACCAATTTTGAAATTTCGTCAAAAAATTTTTGCTCATACCCGAGCAACGTGGGCAGATCATTGCAGCGTTTATTTGAAAAGATATCTATCATGTTAATTCTAATTTTATTAATAAATATACCAAAATAATTGGCAAAATAAAAACCGACCTGGAATGTTCCATGACCTCGGAACCCTTGGCATTCCCTCCCGAGGTTCATCGTCGGAGAGCTCCCAACTATCCCCAGAGGCGAAGAAGAATTTTCTTTTCCACCCCTTAACGTTGCTGGGGTACCCTCCAAAGATGGTTTTCTTATACCTCGCCTTGAAGTAAAGCCACCCTTGGTCCGGTTTAGGGTTATTATTGAGGAAAAAAATGTTCCTAAACTCGGAAAGAGTCATTGAATATTTATGTACTCGCCACAACGACATGGCGTCAGCGATACTTCGCCACGCATTGGGGACAAGCTGAGCAGGACAGATCTTATAAAACAGTAAAATTAACCTAACTATAGGATGAATGGGAAAACGAAGGCCCGCAGGAAAGGCGGCCTCATAAAAGGCTACCTCGCCAGGGCGGGTTGAAAGAATAGTTTCGTTCTCCTCGGGAAGTTTGAGTTGTACACCTTGAGGGAAGGAATAAGTCTCCCTAAGCAAGTCTAGCTCCTCGGGAGTGATGATATTATGTTTTTTTTCTACGGAAAGGTGAATATCACCTAAAGGGGCGACCTCAGGAATGGATGCGTCTTCCATTGGCGACCTAGGAGATTGTCTTACTTCGTCAGTAATATATGACGATCCTTCTCCTAAATGGTCAGACACCCAGGAAGGCAAAGACTCACCTTAGACCTATAGGACATAAAACCAAAAACGAGAACGAAGGCGGTTACTTACTGTGTTAGGAAAGGAAAGGCGACCACAAGCAGAGGCGAGGAGAAAGTCGGAGCGGGAAGGGCGACCACAAACAAAAACGAGGAAAGCGAGTGATATTGGCTTGGCAGACAAAAGGATGTAAATGAATGGGTGGGACCCCTTATATATAGGGAAAAATGACGGATGAGATCCATCCGCTTCAACGGCCCAGATTAGGCGACCTTTTAAAATTCTAGCCCAACACCACCTATCCAGCCAAAATTCGTCATTATGGCACCACCTTTTTCGCTCAAACCTCCTTACAAAAATTAATACCCTAGTCCACGTGTCCAAGCGAGAGAAGGGGTGCATTTAATGCGTACCCACATGGGTCCATGACTTTTAATGCTTTTACTCAAAGGTCCCGAATATCTCGGCACTTTGAGTAGGGGGCTACTGATGTGGGATAATTCGAACAAGTCCTAAATCTAATATATTCCGAGCAAGGCACGTCGCCATGATATTCTAAACACTCACCTTCCTGGTCGCCTCATATTATTGAGATTGGGCTCCACTTCTAAAATAGTTCCTCGAGATCGCCATTGGGCTAGGTGGTTCAACTCGCCCGAGGCAGAGACGTCTCCACAAAGACTTGATTCTCCAAAATGACTTTATCTCCATTAGAAGTCTGTTGTCATGAGACTCCTTCTCTGTCATTCCTCTACCCGATTGGAGTCTACCTCCATGAAGATTTCCACCTCTATAAGAGAACTGTCTCCAATAGACTCCAGCTCCACACAACACCTAAAAATATGGATTGCTCACTAGATGGCATCCTCACGTTATCTCCGGATTATTAAGGATATCTTCCCATAGTTATCTTATTCTTCCGAGGAACTCGCCGTGATTCATCTACACGGCTCATTACCTCATCTATATAAAGGCCGCTCTCCCATAACAAAAGATACGCTCAACACAGGCACCACAAACACATTTATTATTGTGCTCGCCCACATTGCCTATAATATTCACCTGATCGCCTTGGTGTTATTCATACGTGGGAGGGGTTTTGAGCGGCCTCACCCCGGCCGATTACTTTTGCTCATTGATGTGCAGGTCGCCCCAGTTTAGCCGAAGTCCAGTACCGGGGCCGAGGAGCAATTCTGACTGTTGGAGTTGATTACACACGGGTGAGAATTGAACCCAGACCAAAAGCTTCATGAGACCTCTGGTGGACAGGTGCCCACTCACGCCAATCCTAGGGTTTGTCTATCATTATTTATGGTCTTAAACATTTCTCCATCTCTCCTGCATATATCATTCTACCATATATGTACACAGACACATCTATACATATATATGTAAAACATTTTTTTTGAGAGAGAGAATTTGAACGCATGCAATATATTAGATCATAGATCCAAAGCACATCATCAATTTCAATACAAACTTTATTATTTCCTTTGACATATAAATGTGTTATATACATACATGTACAAAAATCCTTGCATATATAAAACCTACACTCAGAAGGGTACTATAGACATTTGTGTAGAAACTGCACATTAAGAAAAAAAATATAAAGTATTTTTAGTGAAAAGAAGAGTGCAATATTATCTGCCCATAATTCTAATATCTATAAATCCCACAAACTTGGTTAGGGATGGCAATTTGCCCCGCCCCGCCCCGTTCTCGTCCCGTCTCGCTCCCTGGCCTGATTAGGGTGAATTTTTTGGAATTTTTTGAGATTTTGGGCGGGGATCGGGGCGGGGATCATTTTGTATATCCCCACCCCGATCTCTGAAATTTTACCCCGAAAATACAAAAATTAAAAATAAAAAGTAAAAAATAATAATATAATTGAAGTGAAGGGGTGCAAAGTGAAATTAATCCTAAAAGGCACTCCAGTGACTACACCTTGGGGGGCACACTGCACACAACACACCCGATAGAGAGAAAGAGAGGGAATTCTAGAGAGAGAGAGAGAGAAAGTACGATTTGTTCTTTGTATTCATCACTCCTGACAACGGCAGTGCAAAACTCTTCGTCCACCAGTCTTCGATCCAATCTTAGGGCTTTCGCAGCCTTGGAGACATTGAGTTCGTCATCGATTTCGACGATTTTGGCCGTACCAAAGCCGTCGATGTCACTAGCCCTAACGGCGCCGTAGTCCAGGGTAGATCCTACAGCTGTGGCGACGGCGGCAACGACTTCAGCAGTGAAAGAAGATCCGGTAGCTGTTTAAATTTTTCATACTTTATTATTATTTTTTTTTTCGGGGTTTGAATTCGGGGCGAGAATCTCCTGTCCCCGTTAGGGGCGGGGATGGGGGGTATAACAAAATTCCCGTCGGGGATCGAGGCGGGGATGAAATTTTTTTTGAGAATCAGGGACGGGGATACCAACCTCCGGCCCCGCCCCGCCCCGCCCCACCCATTGCCATCCCTAAACATGGTAGTTTTCTTTTTGTTTGTTTAGATCATGACAAATAACAATTCAGTTGTCCTTTCAAACAAGGCTAAAATATGTTATGTTCAGTTGTGGTGAATGTTGTGCTCAGTTATGAAATATGCTATAATCGGTGTGGTAAATATTACTAGGGCTGTATATTAAAAATACTAAAAATAGTATGTTTCGCATTATTATAGTAAATATTACGACTTTTTATGGTAAAATATAATTATAAATTTTTTTTTGTTACAATCATTTGTGGTGAATGTTATTATAAATTGTAATAATGTTATACCTGGCATGTTAAATACACCATTTTTGGGGTGTTATTATAGTAGCTAGTATCAGAATTTGTTGTGTAAGACTTCCTAATTATTACTTGTGCCAAAGAAAGAAGAGTATTGAGTTTATTGTATTCTACTCCATTCAACACATCTAAGAGATATGGATACAAGGTTTATATTGATATACTTAAAAAAATATATCGCTTTAATAATGGAAAAGTAAAAAATTAGAGTTTTGTTCATAAATCAGTTAAAATATTAAGGTTTTTATTGTAATTTTTTGAAAAAAACATATATTTGTGTAAAATAAGTTCCAAACATTTTCTTGTATTAAGCATGTTAAATGAAAATCTACTGAGGTTTTGTATTCATAGAGTTTGAAAAGTTTATGATGTTAATTGAAGATATTGAAAACTTGTAGTCTAATTTGTAAATAACTTAACACTTTAGAATTTTTCTTGTAATTTTTTTAAAAAATATAAATTTCAATACATGCACGAAATTACGTTTTTTTATTTATATAAACTAAAAATTATACATAAAATGGGGCTCCATTTTTTGGCAAAAACTCAGGAGCGCGAAGCAGTAGCTTCCCCCGCCTACCCTCAGGTTCAGCTCTGCCAACGATTCGAGGTAGTTGGATCCTCAAACTTTTCTTTTTCCATCAAATCTTTGATCTAAATACAACCTCAAAGTGTGAGGTCCCATACACTGAATAGGTTATGTATGTAGGGTTGTTCATAGTTCGCATTGGTGTTATAAATAAAATTGCTTATATAATGGTTAAAGAAAATTTAAAATCAAAATGAACCATTAAAATTGCTAAACCAAAAAATTCACGGGTCTAAAATTATTCATTTTGTTATCAAAATATTTCAAGAACGCAAACGTATCTAGACAAATATGTTCTTTTCTTGGCATATATAAACGAACATAACTAATAAGATAGAAGTGTAAGGAACATAACTAATGATGTTTTTACATAATTTTAATAGTCAAAGGTTAATTCGCTTTAAATCAAAACCATGACCTCAATACAGCAAACCAAAACCAAACTAATATAGTTTTACTTTTAAACTACTATAGTTATACAGCAAACCAAAACCAAACTACCAAAGGTTAATTCGCTTTAAATCAAAACCATGACCTCAATACAGCAAACCAAAACCAAACTAATATAGTTTTACTTTTAAACTATTATAGTTATACAGCAAACCAAAACCAAACTACCAAAGGTTAATTCGCTTTAAATCAAAACCATGAGCTCAATACTAAAAACCAAAACCAATTGACATTCTATGGTGCTTTACTTTTTCTTTAACCAAAACCAAACTAAATTGCGGGTTCAGTTTGGTTTAGACAGTATTGCAGTTGAATCGATTTTCTTACTCAACACAATTGTGGGGTAGTAGATCAAGAATTGAAAGAGAGGAAATCAAAAATAGATGCATGCGGTGGCTAAACAGTGGATGTCGGTGCGAAAAGCTTGCTTGCCTAATTCATGAGACAAGAACAAGGAGAAAGGGCCGCTAGACCTGTCCCACGATGGCTCTATAACAGTCACGTTAGTGACCGAAAGTGTATGTATATATATAGGGAGAGTTTATAGTTTGAATGAGATAACATTGCGTACACTTGAGAGAGAAAATGATTTATCTTTTATAGTTTAGTTTGGCAAGTGCTTAGATGCGCCAATTGTCATGTCAATAAGTTAGAGTGAAGCTCAGTGCGTACCTAGATTCGCCAACTGCTTCTGTCAATGAATAGACGACTGACTCAATCATGCCTCTAAGGCTTGGTTCGTATCTAGTATATCACATTGCCGGCATCTGGATCCGAGTGTGTAGGTATTCTAGGCAACTTCGTCATGGAAGTTTTTCTCTGACTCTGACATGCCATTGGGATCCCCACAGACCATTGTGTGTCAGTCGAGCTCCATTGCAAAGACCCTGCTGAGCTTACTATAGAGCGATAGTTCAGCAGCGGTGCTTGCCCTAGCTCGATCGAATTTAATACTTGATTTTTTTATCGACTTACAGTTGCCCTTCAGCTCGTAGGAGCTAGGTTATTGACTGTAGAGGTTATGTGAGCTGGTTGCCAATTATTCACAATATGGAGAAGCTCGAACGACGTAGCTCGTTAATGCCAGCAAGTTATCCCCTCATTGTCCTTTGGTTTTCCAACAATGCCACGCGTTAACATCTAATTTTCTAGCAGGTCAACAAGGGCGTGTATGCGAAAGAGACGCACCTATCCTTAGGCGCTGTTTGGAGGGAACTTGTGGTGATTTTCCTGCCACACGTCAACACCGGGTTGGCTGGAAGCAACATTTGGGCACAGAAGCCGAAGCGCCCTCACGGCCTATTTTGTGGGAAAGTTGCCCTTTAAGCTTTCCTATAAATAGCTAACATTCACTTAACCATTGTTCATCTTGCATTTTGAGAGTATTGTAGAGAGAGAAAGTGTGAGCTTCTACAAAACAACAAAATTGTGTCGTTTGACTATCGTTTCGAATGATGTTGTTGTCCGGCAAACCTGTTCTCTTCTTCCAACTACATCTATACCTTCACTGTAATATTTTCTTTTGTGGATTTTTTTTTTGAAATCGATACATCTATTTTTTAAATTTTGTTTGAATCCATCTGGGTTCATGTTTGGTATCTTTGATTTTGATTATTCAATGTCTTGCGTTGATGGATGTTGAAACTATCTGTGAATCTATAGTGGCCATTTGTCCACCATTGACAAACGACATTTCAACTTTTCAGGTCCTCATGACTTTGGGTTGACCATAGATCTGTTTCACCTATTGAAGCAGGTCTGACTCGTGATGTTTCGTTTAATCTGGATCTCTAATTCGTCCCCTTTAGTTAGGGTTTTGCCATCTTAAGTCAATCTTTCGTTGAGAGAGTTTCGAGATGGAATGACGGCTTGAGAGCTGAATCACGGTAGTACGTAGATAAAATGCACAGGGATAGAGCTTGAAACTTCCAGGGAGTTCAATTAACTATGTGCCTACTCATTCTGACTGAGGTGTTTATCTTTTTTAGAACATAGAACTAAACCGGACTCAATGTTTAGTGTGCCAAACTGGCTCAGTTTAGAAATGACCATGACATTCTAGATGACGTTCTGATAGAGTGGCCAGGCCCCAACAAGATTTTTACCATAATGCAAGGAAATGGGGATTGCATCACGTTTCCCATGTGGCTGATCCACCAGGTCGGGCTTCGGTTCCCCATTAGTCAATTACTAAAGGAAGTTATGGTAGGTGTTGGTTTACTTTTATGCAAGTCTAGATCAATTTTGTACAAATCATACTAGCAGTAGACACTTTGATTCGGAGGGAAGGGCTAGAATTCTCCACGTAGGACCTGCTTCATATATATACCATGGTACAAAGAGGGAGCCCGGTACCAAATTGTTCACTGGGAACCACTATCTTAGACTCTGGAACAACCAACAACCCTTGACAAGGTTAGTGACTAAGATCCCAGACAAGGATTCATACCTTCATGACTTTGTTTGGGTCTCAGGAAATTGGGAGTTTGGGGCTAGGGATGATGGAGTGCAACAGTTAGTTTTCTTTTTATACCTCGGTTGTGTTAACTTTATCCTTACTATACTTGCATAAAATTTTCTTCTATTTGAACATATTACTGATATCTAGTTGTTGTATCTTGGCTGATCCGTCTTGCAGGTTTCAACACCTCGTTCTGAATTCAGACCCCATGGTGTAAGACTGCCATCAAACACGTGAACAATAGCCAAGAGTCTCGCGACATCACCACACTTCTTCATTATGAGCTTGTCTATCACCACACAATCCCTAATCGTGCCGAATAGCTTAGTCGAGTTGCCCTCCCACCCCTCTGCATACATGAACCTGCCCAATAACCTCAGTGTTATAGCTCAAAGACT
>BRYE01000017.1:16799728-16807228 GCA_030159115.1 Actinidia arguta var. hypoleuca | reverse complement strand
AAAATCCAATTCAAAATGCTCCCAAGCCTAACTATAAATTCCATCAAAACCAATGTAAGATACCCTTAGACCCAACTACTTTATAATTGATCCAATTAAATTTAAATGGGTTCAACACACACTAAACTCCATGACAATACATATATATACATATATATATATATATGTATATACACATAGCAAGCTAACGTCATAATCATAAAAAAAAAAAAAAATTGAAGTCCTACACAACTAGATAAGAACATAAAGGCACTTCAATCCGATCGAGGTGACGAATACTTCTCTGGTGACTTTAGCAAGTATTTGTTGGATAATATAATTTTGTCATAGTTGTCCGCACTAAGTATGCCTCAGCAGAATAGTGTGGCGAAAAGAATAGACAAGATTATTTTAGATATGGTGAGTCCATGATGAGTTAGTCTGATCTACCAAAGTTCCTATTGGGATATTGTAAAGGAACTAAAGGTTGGTTATTTTATAATCCCAATGAACAGGTAGTATTAGTTAGCATTAATATTATTTTTTTAGGGGACGATTATATGATGGACCGGAAGCCTAATGATAGATTTAATCTTAGGGAGTTGTTTAATTCTCCCACAGAGCCATTAAAAGGAAGTTCTAATCCAATAGATAATGTTTCAGAAATAACTGCTTCACAACTTTTAGATACACGAGAGCCACATCATAGGGGTAGGATTGTCAGGGCACTTGACCGATTTATGTTCTTAGGAGATGCGGTCTTTGATAAACATGATTTGGATCCTAGTAACTACAATGGGGCTATAAGAGGAAATGAGGACTCATTGGGTGTCTATGTACTCTAATCAAGATTCCAAAAATGGAGTCTATGTACTCAAAAAATGGGGCTATAAGAGGAAATGAGGACTCAATGGGGCTATAAGAAGATTCAAAAAATTGGCAAAGTGCTATAAAAGTTGAGATGGAGTCTATGTACTCTAATCATGTCTGAAAACTTGTAGAGTTACCTGATAATGTTAAACCCATTGGTTGTAAGTGGGTCTATAAGAGGAAATGAGGACTCGATAGTTCAGTAGAGACTTTTAAAACTAGATAGGTGGCCAAATGATTTACTTAAAAAGAAAAAATCGATTATAAGAAAATATTTTCACTGGTCGTCATGCTTAAGTCTATTCGAGTTCTCTTATCCATTGTGGCATATTTCGATTATAAAATTGACATTAAGACTGTGTTTTTAAATAAAAATCTTGAGGAAGACATCTATATGATGCAACCAGACGGTTTCATAACTAAGGGCCAAGAGCATATGGTATACAAGTTGCATATGTTCATTTATGGACTTGAGCAAGCTTTACCAAGTTGGAACATTCGTTTTGATCAGGCGATCAAATTTTTTGATTTTGAACAAAATATTGATGAATTACGTGTGTATAAAAAGTGCGAGCAAAGTGTGGTGATATTTTTTAATTTTATACGTAGATGATATTATACTCATCAGAAATAATGTAGAGGCGTTATCTACTGTAAAAATATTTGGTTGGCGAATCATTTTGATATGAAGGACTTGGAAGAAGCCAGCTACATTTCAGGGATCAAGTTTTGTGGGATTGTCGGAATAAAATGTTAAGTTTATCCAAAACTTCATAAATAGATAAGATTTTTGTCAAGTTTATAACGTATAATTTCAAGAAAGAGCCATTACCCTTCAGGTATGGAGTTCCTTTGTTTAAGGAATGGTGTCATGAGACTTTTAAGGAAGAGTATCACATGAAGGCAATTCCTTATGCTTTGGTAGTAGGATGCCTAATGTAGGCTAATCTTTTCACTAGACTAGATATATGTTATGCAGTTGGTATGTCAACAAATATCAATCAAATCAAGAACATTGCACCATAAAGAAACATATTTTTAAGTACTTAAGAAAGACTAAAGATTATATGTTGACCTACAGAGATTCAGATTTAATTCAGTCAATTACACAAATTCTATTTCATGTTAGATATGGGTTCCAAAAAGTCAACTTTCGGGTATGTGTTCACAAGAGTTGTGAGCGCATAAAACGAAAATATCACAACATTAGGAGACAATATGACGTAGAGACATTATAGTTACTAAGGTTGCACATACAGAAAACCTAGCAAATCATTTCACTGAGATTTTTCAGCTTCATCTGAATAGGATGGGTGTTAGATGTGATATTCTTTGGATATGAGTACAAGTGGGAGTTTGTTGTGAATTATATACCCATATTTTTAAATATTTAATTATTATTCAAAATAAAAATTTATTTTATCATACATTGGAGGTTGTTCTATTATATTATGAGATGATATGGATATTATTCTTATAAATAATGAGATAATATGTCCTTAAATTATCTAGAAATACAATCAATGTGTGAAAATGAGATTTACACACTAGCAATATTAATCATTGATCCTAATAACTTTACTTAAGTTCGTAGTCAATGATGAGTTTGAATGTCTCATCTACGAATACTATAATAATGTTAACCTCTATATGATAGAATGATTTATCTTAACTATCAGAGTAGATGACTCTAGTTTAAAATATTAGTGTATTATGGAGTACATTGAACTGGATCATCGTAAGAAAGTGTATCATATAAAACTGTCACTTTATGATAAAATTTTACATTCGCTATTTATAATTGACTCTTAATCGTAAGAGAATGGGGAACTCAAGTTCTTGACATTATTTAATTTCATTTACCAATGAGTGAGGTTAATTGAGGTTAACACCCCGGTATCTTAGGTGGTCATTGTTAGGTCTGTAGAAATACTTAATTCTCAATATACAATCTCACTCTCTCCTAAGAGATAGAAGGTATCACTTATGAGTTAATTCATTCATTTAGTCATTGAAATTCGAATTCAATTTTTTTTATAAATTATTTATCGAAATGAACACTTATTATTTTAATGACTAAATAGGAAATGAATTATGAATCATAAGGGTTAAAAATAATTAAAATTTGATAACGGTTAATTAATCCAAACTTAATTATTGATACCCATGAAGAGGGGTTTAATTATGGTAAAAATAACAATGAGGGATTTTAGTTCTTTTGTTTTGGAGTGCAATTCAAATTATTTAATTGAATTAATTTGAATGAATTAAATTACAAAATTATGTTATGTGATAACTAGGACTTTTAGTAGTTTAATTGAAGTCAAACTAGGACTCCCTAATATCTCCATCCTTGGCCTAGTTGGAGACCTAGTCTATATATATGATATGTGGGCTGTCAGTCCTAACAAGTTTTATTCTCTACATAATTTTTTAGAGAAACAATTTGAGAGACCGCACTCTAAAAAGATTGGTTAGATATAAGAAAAAAATTAGACAAGATCAAAGGGTCTAGGAAACTAAAAACATAATCCTAAAGTGTTTAGGATTAAGTTTTTGTCAAAAACAAGTTTTGAGAAAAACCTACGTAGAAATTTGTTTGTGATTAACAGGTCTAGCTTGTTCCTCAACCGGTCAACGCAAGGCTTAACCAATCAAAATTTTCTTCAAACAGTTGAACACAAATGCGGCAAGACAGCAACTGTAGGAACTCACAAGCGTGGCAAGGCAACAGCAGCAAGAATCCGCAGGTGCGACAAAGGCATCTAGGGTTTCAACCTTGAAATCCTTTTCTTATTCAAGGTATTCCAAACCCTCTCTTGATTGGTGTTGTATGATTTACATGCCTTTAAGATCTAAAAAAAATAAAAATTACACTTTCACTCGCAGGATATGATCCCCTTCAGTTAATATTAGAGTCACATCATGTTAATCTATCAACGTTGATTGTAAAAAGAGTTTTTATTCTTGTGTAATTCATGGATAATCAATTAAAAAAGAATTATTTGTATACATTTATGTTGATTATATCAAGTTATATTAGTGCTAATTGAGATTCAATAATTTATTGTGTAGATCCGAGGATCGATTCCCAATTTTTTTCTAAAAATCTTAGGAAAAGAAAAAGGATTTTCGATATGTGTTTGAATTTTTGTTTAATCAAATTTTAGCATGTTTATGGTTAATGAATATGATAGTATGTACTCTATCTCCCATGGTTGGCCAATAGGAGTAAGGGGCAATGGACTTGAATTTTTTGTAAAAGGGCAAGCCATTGATTTTTTTAATTTTTATTATTATTTTTTAGATCATCATGTAATCCCACGCATATGAGTATAGGTTTTCTTGTAATATTTATATTGCTTGAATACGGAAGGATTGAAGATCTAATAGTGAATGATCCCGAATGGTACATGAAGATGGACTATGGAAGACATCCCAGGTATAATGAAAAATTTAGTTCGCTTATAGGTTCTACAATGAGAGAGAAGTAGAGTTGATTGTTTTATGCTTTTATATTGATAACTGATGCATACATGGATTTAAGATCTAAAAAAGAAAAATTTAAAAATTACGCTTTCATTCGCGAAATACGATCACTTTTTGCCTTTTCCTCGAAGACGAAGAACATCCTCTTGACCCAAACCCTCCATGAATGGTTTGGATATCTCCATTGGTAGGCTTATTGTCAATATTAGCTCTTTCAAGCGTCACTCGTCTCGGGCAATCAACCACGAACTTTCTCAGGTATCCTCTCTTGATCAAGTTACTTATTTGCTCTTTTAGCTCTAGAAACAATCTTTTGTGTTGTGGCCGTGATCTTTGTGAAACTCACAATACTTGTTCTAGTTTCTTTGGAGTGGGTTAGTCTTAATTTTTTTAGGTCATTTCATGAATTCTTTAATCTTAATTTCCATAAATACTTTAGCAATGAGGGCGTTAAGAACAGGTAACAATAGTTTTGTTTGGCGAGGAGGAGTCCTGGGGCGTAGATCATTGTCTCGCATTTTAGCATCCAGTTTGGGCTTCGTTGATTTTAAGTTACCATGGTAATCTACCCTTCTTGAATCTGGCTCTTTTCTTTTTTAATCTTCTTCTTTTCCTCACCTACTTCGTTTGGCTTCGGCCAATGCTTCAACTGCGATATATTTTTCAGCTTTAGCTTGGAGTAACGATAAGATTTCTGGCGCATTCCTTGACAATGAGTCAAATAGTCCACCAGGTCAAACTCCCTCCATCATCGCCATGATGACCACCTTATCACTGGGATCTTCTACTTTGAGGATAACCTGATTGAATCGCCTCATGTCCTCCTTAAGGCTTTCTCCAGCCTTCTGATGGATAATGAAAAGGTGAGAGGTGTTCTTCTGTTTGACCCTGTAGTTCAAGAAATTGGTGACAAAATGCTTGCTTAGGTCGCTAAAAGTGTCAATGATTCTAGGTGACAGCTTCCTAAACCATAACCATGCCTTCCCCTCTTAGGGTTATTGAGAAAACTCTACACATCACCTCGTTTGAAGCTCCCTTAAGCAACATCAGGTTCTTGAACGAATCCAAGTGGTCCATTGGATCCATTTTTTCTTCATAAATCCATAACTGAGGAGGGAGCTTGAATCTAGAATACACTCTGACCCTCATCACTCTCTCAGTGCATGGGGACTCCGTTTGCTTGATCAATGCATCCATAATTATTGATGCCTTTACATCAATGTCAATGGCATCGATCCGAGCATCCAGATCTTTGAATTTATGTTCAATTGATACATCACCGTAGTATTTGTTGGGACGGTCAATCGGGCAAGGCGACCTTCCTTGCCTGTAAGTTTCCTCGCTCGTTGACTTTTGTGTTCTACTGCTTAAAAACTACGATTGAGATATTTCAGGATTTCAACCTTGCCTTCCATGCCTAAAGTGAGGGCTGGGGTATCAACGATGATGAATTTGTACAAAACATCCTTGACTGGCATTTTGGTGATTATGGAAAGTGCCCTAGAACCCAATCATTGATAATGGTGAGATCGATTCAAGCTCTTAAGGGCTGGCACCATTGTTGGCATCGAAGCATGAGTAAGGTGATGCATCATGTGTGCATTTAGCTCATTAATTATCCTTATCTACTCGACAATACCGTGCATCTCACAATGAATGCCTTCAAGGTCTAGTGCATGATTAGAGTTGGCCATTAAAGGTGCTTTGTTATCTACGGGACTACTAGTGCCTTGTCTAGGTAGCAGGAGACTACGCAGGTGCATAGAGTACTGAGAACACTTACCACAAACGATGCCAAACTATTGAGGTAAAAATATGGGGAGAGTAACCAAAAATAATAATTGGTCAAAAACTGGCTTGGCCATCTACACAAGGGAGTAAACGTTACCGGACAGGGTGAAACCACTCAAAAACCCTCTAGCATGGCAATCAGATCTTAAGAGAGAAAATAGACTTGGAATGCAAAAAGCCCTAGACAAAAGAACATTGATCTTACCCTTTTTTTAAGGTTTGTAGAGGAGGATCTCTTAGTCGAGTGAAGAGATCATGGTGCTATTGTAGGACAATCGTGGGAGGAGATCGTGGCATAATTGGTAGAGATTGTGGTCGAGTAGGACTAGATGGAGGTCGTGTGTACTTTGGCCTGGAGATGTAAGCGACATGAAACACCCGAGCGACAGTAATTGCAGACATGAGTTGCTGGGTAGAGATCATAAGCAACGTAAGACAACTGAGTGACAATCATGGTTGATCTATTTGCGACATGATTATTTCGGAACTGACCATTTTTTCTTTTGTAACTTGTTAATTTAAGTAGGTGGAGTTTTGTTCCTCATCAAAGCATAACATTCACCATAACAGATCGTAGTAAAAAGAAATTACAACTTTTTTTGCTATAAGATGTCGTAACATTCACCATAAGAATGGATAACAATCTCTACAATATTTTTAACGCACACGCCCCCATAACATTCACCACAACTATTTATAGCATACACCATAACTGATTATAATATTCACCACAATAGATGTTACTAGTTTATAGTACGTAGTGTACTATAAAGTTTTCCAAATCATTATATTAAGCGTTCATTTCCTAGTCTCTATCCAATAAGAGAGAGAGAAGGGCCTATTAACCACCAATTTCATCCCTATTCTTTTATTTATGTAAATTACTTCATAATAAGCTCACGAACTTAGGAGTTTTCTTTTGCTTTTGAGATCATGACAAATAAGATTAGTTTGATTTCGTTTAAAACAATATTCATAATAAGCTCACGAACTTAGGAGTTTTCTTTTGCTTTTGAGATCATGACAAATAAGATTAGTTTGATTTCGTTTAAAACAATATTTATTTATTCGATCTGTTGTGCAAATCTTTCTGTCCCATCCCAAATTCAAAAGCGTGATAGGTCATGAACCAATTAATGGATCACGAAGCCTAATAACAACCAATCATAAAAAAATCAACAACAAATAAATACTAAACTATAAAAAACCCCAAGAAAATATTCTGAATCAACATTCATAGTTTTTAGTGGGACACAAATAGTCCACAATCAACCATCCTCCAAATGAAGTAAAAGACATGCTAATTAACAATAATAATGTATTGATTGATTTAACTACATGAAAACTAGCATCCTAGACATCCAAAGAGTA
>BRYE01000017.1:16782228-16792228 GCA_030159115.1 Actinidia arguta var. hypoleuca | reverse complement strand
CCGTGTGGGTGCGTATTAAATGTGCCTCTTTTCCCGGTTTGACACGTGGATGGAGCATTAAATTCTGCAGTAGTTTTTTGGAGAAACAAGGCGGCGCCATGATTACTTTTGGCGGGATTTGATGGCTCGGGGTTCAAGTTTTAAAAAGAATTTGAATAGGCGGATTAATCTGGGCCATTAAAGCGGCTGAATCTCAACCGTCACTCTCCTTATATATAAGGAACCCTAACCATTTACTTTTACCCCTTTGCCTAACCAACATCACTCTCTCTCCTAGCTCTTGCTTGTGGTTGTTCTTCCTGTTCTTCCTGCCTTAAGTCTCCTTGCTTCTGCCTGTGATCTTTGCTTCTTAGCACAGTAAGTAATCGTTCGTTCTCTTTCTCCTTAGTTGTATGTCCCAAAGGTCTACGGTGAGTCCTACTTTGGATTCTTTGCCTTCGTGGATCTCAGACCATTTAGGAGAAGGTTCGTCATACGTAACTGACGAGGTTAGACAGTCTCCTAGGTCGCCAATGGAAGATCCATCCGCTGTTGAGGTCGTCCCTTCAGATAACATTCATCCCTCTGTAACTAAAGAATATAACACTATGACCCTTGAGGAGCTCGGCTTTCTACGGGAGACTTATTCATTCCCTCAGGGTGTACAACTTAGACTTCCTGAGGAGGGCGAGACTATTCTCTCTGCTCGCCCCGGAGAGGTGGCTTTTTATGAGGCCGCCTTTCTCGCGGGCCTCCGTTTTCCTATTCTTATAATTATTAGGTCAATTTTGTTTTTTTATAAAATTTGTCCTGCTCAGCTCGTCCCCAACGCTTGGCGCAGTATTGTCGGCGCCGTAACGTTGTGGCGAGTTCACAAGTTTGTGATGACCCTATCCGAGTTTAGGAACATTTTTTCCCTCACTAATAATCCTAAGCCGGACCAAGGGTGGCTGTACTTCAAGGCGAGGTACAAGAAAACTATCATTGGAGGATACCCCAGCAACGTGAAGGGGTGGAAAAGTAGGTTCTTTTTTGCTTCCGGGGACAAATGGGAGCTTTTTGATGAAGAACCTCGGGAGGGAGTACCGCGGATTCTGAGGTCATGGGGAATTTCAGGTCGGTTTTTATTTTGCCAGCGTTGGTTTATTAATTGAATAGATCGGTATTAACATGGCTCTCTTTTCAGATAAACGCTGCAACGAGTTGCTTACGTTGCTGTCGTTCGAGCAGGAATTCTATGATCAAATTTCCAAGTCGGTGGCGGATCGTGGGAGATACAATGTCCCCATGATTTTCAAAACCAAGGCTTTTGGTCGGGTTTTCAGCTCGCTTGGTCCTACAGAATCAGGATCGGAGGGCGATCATCCGCAGCCGTCATCAACGTCGGGTAAAGCGGGTGAGTCCCGCTCTTTCCGTGGTGAACTCCCTCAAGACGGCCAGCCCCAAGATGATTCAATAGAATATATAGGGACTGTTAGGAAAGAACTGAGGAGGGTTGCTCCTCATATTCCCGACCTGACCTTATTAAGATGGTCGGGGGGGAAAATCCGAGACCCTGTCCTTGAATTTTGCTCAGCGTTGGGATCGAGCTCGATCTCGACATCAGAATCCTGGTCGGATTCCGAGCTATCCCCCGAGCTTAGATCGGATGGTATAAACCCTTGCTACCTTTGTTGATTTTTTTTTACGTCTGATATATATCTTCTTTTTCTTTTTTGCAGCAATGTCGAGGAGAATCAGTCTTAAGAAGCTCGGAGAACGGGTGGAGAGAGCCCGAGGTGAGAGTTCATCCCAAAAATCCGGTCCACCTCTTGCAAAGGGGGTGGTCATTGGTGAGAAGCGTCCGACGGATGAACCTCCCTCTTCGCCGAGCAAGAAGGCGAAATCTGGAGATGACTCCAAAGGCAAGGGGCAAGCCCCCATTCCCGAGTCAAAAAAGAAATCTGTTCCAGTACGTCATCCAGCTGCCCCTTCTTCTGGTCCCGGGGAAAGAAGCTCGCCCTCGTTGGGTACAGTACTTGGTCCGAGGGCCTCCATCTTGGGGAGCCCTTCGGTGGCCGAGAAGATCCTTCGAGGGGTTATCCCTCCTACGGATCAAGAGAAGGTGGGGTAGTTCTCTCTTGACCAGACTGCCTCCAAATTTATTCACGCCCTTGGCCAGGTATTATTTTCGATACTGACTTCAAATTTGTTTTATCCTTGTTAAATTTGATCGTTTTGATCTGATTAGATTTGTTTGTAGCAGGCGCTCGTGTTCGGGTCTTCTCTGGCGGTGAAGAGCAGGGAGACCATTGAGGAGGCCACCCTTCAACAGGGGCGAGCTGCTTCTTTGGATTCTGAAGTTTCTCGCCTTCAGAAATTATCCTCCGACTTGGAGAAGCAATTGGCCGAGGGGCGAGCTCGGGAGCAGCAGGTCGGCGACGAGTTCGCCAAACTGAAGGCTGAAAGGGATACTTTCTCCGATAGTCTGTCAAAGGCAGGGCTTTTGATTGAAGACTTGAGGGGAAGAGTGGAGCGTGCTGGAAAGTTGGCCGTTAAAGAATTTAAATCTTCGTCAGATTTCGCCGAGGCTGTTGAAAGCTCATCCTCGAAGTATTTTGGCGAAGGGTTCGATTTCTGCAAACGTCAGCTACGCCATCACCATCCCGACCTGGCCATAGATTTAGAAGAGATGCGTCTCAATCTTGACCTGCTTGCCCTAGAGGATGAAGGAGAAGGGGAAGGGGGCGAGGAAGAAACTATTGAAAAAAGAGACGCGAATCCTCCGGGCGACGCAGCTCCCCAAGGCGAGGACAACCCCCCCCCCCCCCCCCCTTTATCATAAATGTGATTTGTAATGTGAATGGTCATGAATATAAACGTTAATTTACTCGACAATTTTGCATGTTGATTTTTATACTGTATCCTTGTGCAATTCTTAACCGATGGGAACTAGGATAGGAGAGGTCATTTTTATTTTTTATTTTTATTTTTATTTTTTTTTGGCCTGGCGACTTTTAAATTTGGCGATCAAGATACCTTCGTCATCTTTCGATGATCTGGCGATCTTGTTTAGGCGACCAAGATGCCTCCGTCATCTTTCGATGATCTGGCGATCTTGAATAGGCGACCAAGATGCCTCCGTCATCTTTCGATGATCTGGCGATCTTGAATAGGCGACCAAGATGCCTCCGTCATCCTTCGATAATCTGGCGATCTTGAATAGGCGACCAAGATGCCTCCGTCATCTTTCGATGATCTTGCGATCTTGAATAGGCGACCAAGATGCCTCCGTCATCTTTCGATGAACTGGTGATCTTGGTTAGGCGATCTTCATTTTGCACTATTGAAATAAACTGGAGAAATTTTATTACTCGGAATAAAATCTAGGAGTTACAAGAGAATTATTGAAAATATTTCTTCAAATGTTCAGCGTTCCAAGGATGGGGGAGTGTTTTTCCGTTCATGTCTTCCAGCCAATAAGTTCCTGGTCTAGTTACCTTGACGACCTTGTAAGGGCCTTCCCATGTTGGTCCTAATTTCCCAGCATTTGGCTCTTTGGTTGACAGGGTAACTTTTCGCAGAACTAGGTCGCCCGGTAAGAATGACCTGTGTTTGACCCTCTGGTTGAAATATTTGGCGACCTGATGTTTATAAGCTGCTTGGCGTATGCCTGCTTGTTCCCGCTTTTCCTCAAGGAGGTCGAGGTTAAGTCTCAGCTCGCCATCATTGCTATCTCTATCAAAGTTTGAAGTCCTGAAACTCGGCATTCCGATTTCGATAGGTATTACTGACTCGGTTCCATAAACCATGGAATAAGGCGTTTCACCAGTAGGAATCCTGCTAGTAGTGTGATATGCCCATAATATGCTCGGCAAGTCTTCCACCCATTCCCCTTTGGATTTCTCCAATCTAGTTTTTAAATTTCTGAGGATGGTTCTGTTAGTGACTTTTACTTGGCCATTGGCTTGAGGGTGGCCGGGTGAGGAGAAATGATGCGATATGGCGAAGTCCGAGCAAAATTTCCTGAATCCGTCATTGTCAAATTGCTGGGCATTGTCCGAGATAAGAACCTTTGGAATTCCAAATCGGCAAATGATACCTTTCCAAACAAAGTTTCTCGTATTCTTTTCCGTGATTCTGGCTAGTGGTTCAGCTTCTACCCACTTTGTAAAGTAATCAATAGCTACGATCAAGAACTTCCTCTGTAATGGAGCCTGAGACAAAGACCCTAGTATGTCGATTCCCCATTGGGCGAATGGCCAATGGCTGGTAACTGGCACCATCTCGGTATGGGGAAGGTGGTTGGATGGAGCAAACCTCTGGCATTTGTCACACTCCCTGGTATATTTTGCTGCATCCCGTCCCATTTGGGCCCAAAAGTAGCCTTGGCGAATCGCCTTTCGTACCAGCGACCTTGCTTCTGAATGATTTCCACAGATACCTTCGTGGATTTCTTTCATCACATACTTGGCTTCTTCAGGTCGGAGACACCTTAGGAGGGGACCAGAGAAAGATCGTTTATATAAAATTCCATGTAGTAGGCAGAACCTTGCAGATCTATGGAGAATTCGACGAGATTGGAGTTTATCTGCTGGTAATGTACCGTCTCGAAGGTACGTGGCGATCTCATCCATCCAGGTCGGATTTGTTTCTGTCGTAAAGACGGGTTCGACGACCTCAATGCTTGGTTTGGACAAGAATTCCAACGGTATACTTCTGTCTGATATAAAATCAAAAGTTGAAGCAAGATTTGCTAGGGCGTCTGCTTTTCTGTTTTCTTCCTTGGGGATTTGTCGAATGGTGAACCTTTTGATCTTCTGAGTTAAGCATTTAACTTCATCCAAATAAGCTGCCATTCGTACATCCCTAGCGAGGTAATCTCCCTGAACCTGGTTAGCCACTAGTTGGGAGTCGCTGTAGGCTTCTATTGATTGGACTCCCAATCTTGTGGCGACCCGTAATCCGGCGAGGAGGGCTTCGTACTCAGCTTCGTTATTGGTGACTTTAAACTCAATCCGTATGGCGTATTCCATCTGTTCACCTTCCGGGGTTTGCAGAACAAGGCCTGCACCGCATCCGTGTTGATTGGAAGACCCATCAACAAACAATGTCCATTTGTCGAGCTTTTCCCCCGAGCTCCCGAGGTCATTTTCTGAGTTGTGAATCACTTCCTCCGAGAATTCTAGATCGGGCTGGTGAGTGGATTCGGCCACGAAGTCGGCTAAAGCCTGGGCTTTTATTGCCGTCCTCGGTTTATAGTTAATATGGAATTCGCTCAACTTAATGGACCATTTTAGTAGTCTTCCCGAAGTATCTGGTCGTTGAAGAACTTGTTTTAACGGCTGATCGGTCAATACGGTGATGGGATGGGCCTGAAAATAATGGCGAAGTTTTCTAGAGGCGATCAGGAGGGCGTAGGCGAGCTTCTCAATCATTACGTATCTGTTCTCAGCACCTATCAGAACCTTACTAACATAATATACCGGCTTTTGGACATGGTCCTCCTCTCGGATGAGCACGACACTTACTGTTGTGGGCGAAACGGCGAGGTATATGAACAATTCTTCTCCCGTGGTCGGAACCACAAGCATAGGAGGTGACCCCAAATACTTTTTAAGTTGTTGAAAAGATTCTTCCGACTCTTCTGTCCACTGGAAATTTTGATTTTTCCTTAGGATTTTAAAGAACGATAAACATCTGTCCGCCGATTTGGAAACAAATCGGTTGAGGGCAGCAACCCGTCCAGTTAGTTGCTGGACTTCTCGGACGTTTCTAGGCGAGCTCATCCCAAGCAGAGCTTGAATTTGGTCTGGATTAGCTTCAATCCCACGTTTGGTTACCAAGAACCCTAAGAATTTCCCGGATGATACGCCAAAAATGCATTTGGAAGAATTTAACATCATCCTGTGTTTCCTCAAAATGTAGAAAGCTTCTTCAAGGTGGGCGACGTGCTTTGCTGCTTTGAGGCTTTTAACGAGCATGTCGTCTATATATACTTCTATGGTCTTTCCGATCAGCTCTTTGAACATCTTGTTTACCAATCTTTGATAAGTAGCCCCGGCATTTTTTAGACCAAATGGCATGACCTTGTAGCAATACAATCCTCGTTCCGTGATGAAGGAAGTTTTCTCTACGTCGGGGGGAAACATCTTGATCTGGTGATATCCTGAGAAGGCATCCATGAAGCTAAGAAGCTCGTGCTTAGATGTGGTGTCGACTATCAGATCAATTTTTGACAATGGAAAACTGTCTTTTGGGCAGGCTTTGTTGAGATCAGTGTAGTCCACACACACTCTCCACTTCCCCCCCTTTTTTGGGGCGACGACAACATTAGCTAACCATTCTGGATAGTGGGCTTCCTTGATAACTTTAGCTCTGATGAGTTTGGCGACCTCCTCGTCAATAACTCGAAGCCTCTCAGGGGCGAATTTTCTTCTCTTCTGGCGAACTGGAGGATTAGCCGGATTGATCTGTAATTTATGCATGGCGACCTGGGGGTTTATCCCCGGGACGTCACCTTGGGACCAGGCAAAAATATCGAAGTTTCTTTTTAAGAATTCCACTAAAGCATCGCGCTGTTCTGCGGCAAGTTCTATTCCGATCATGACGTGGCGATTAGGATATTCCGGATGAATGGAAATTGAGGTAGTTTCTTCAAGGGGCTTAGTGTTTTTGGTTTCTCGGGGATCCATCAAGACCACCTGTTCCACCTCGTCCCTCAGAGATTCTATCTCGCCATTGTTGATCGGTAATTGCTATTGGGTATTCGGTACCGGGAGGGTCCCGATCTTCATGGCCGAAATGAAACATTGCCTGGCCACTTTCTGGTCGCCCCGCACTTCTCCCACGCCTGCCGAGGTTGGGAACTTCATCTTCAGGTGGTAGGTTGAGCTTATCGCCCTAATTCTGCCTAGAGTTGGGCGTCCTAGAATAGCATTGTAGGGGGAAGGGCAATCAACTACGATGAAGTCCTGCCAAACAGTAGTTTGGCGAGGTTCTGTCCCCAAAATAACTGGCAATTTGAGCCATCCCAGGGGATGAGTCAGATTTCGTCCAAATCCCACCAATGGCGTCATAAAGGGCTGCAACCTATCGAGCCCTATCTTCATTTTTTCAAATGCGGAGATGAACAGTATGTCAGCCGAACTACCATTGTCGACCAAGATTCTTCGGATGATAAAATTGGCGATGATGCCCGAAACGATTAGGGCGTCGTCATGAGGTAGGTGCAGGCCTTTCAGATCGTCATTGTTGAAGGTGATGGGTGGGTTGACATCGGCCCTTGGCGAGGAGAGGTTGTAAACTTCTGTGGACATGTCTGCACTTCTGGCGTGCCTCTTTCTGGATGAATTCGAACTTCCTCCGGATCCAAATCCACCGTGTATTATGTGAATCTCTCCAAAAGTAGGTCGGTTGTCATCGTACCTTCTTTCCGGTGAATTGGGGGAATGGCGATCTCTAACGTATTTTCTTAGATATCCCCTTTTGATGAGGTCGGCTATTTGCTCCTTTAGATGAAAGCAGTCTTCGGTATTATGGCCATGGTCTCGGTGAAACTCGCAATATTTATTTTTGTTTCTCTTCCGGGGATCAATCTTGTTTTTTGAGGGCCACTTGACAAACTCTTCATGCTTGATTTCTGTGAGGACTTGGGCAATGGGAGCATTAAGCGGTGGCAACACCAGCTCAGTTCGGCGAGGTGGAGTACGAGGTCGCCTGTCATTGGTCCGCCTCGAGTCTCGATTAGCCTTCTTGTTTCTCTGCTCATCGTCTTTATAATCAGATCGCCTTGTATCAGGCTCTTTCCTCTTATGGTCCTCCTTTCCCCTTCGCCTCCATTTGACTTCGGCCAATTCCTCTGCGGCGATGTATTTATCGGCTTTACTTTGAAGTACGGACAATGTCTCTGGAACGTTCTTGGACAGAGAATCGAACAAGGGACCTGGACGAAGCCCCTCCATCATTGCCATGACGACCACCTTGTCACTGGGGTCTTCAACTTCTAATATAGCCTGGTTAAATCGCTTCACATAATCCTTCAAGTTCTCCGTTTCCTTCTAGTGGATGGTGAAAAGATGGGACGCGTTCTTCTGCCTGACCCTGCAACTCATAAAATTGGCCACGAAAAGTCTGCTTAGTTCGCCAAATGAATCTATGATTCCAGGTGTCAACTTTCGGAACCACGATCTCGCCGCCCCTTTGAGTGTAGCAGAAAAGGATTTACACATGACATCGTCCGAGTAACCCTGGAGATGCATCAGATTTTTGTAAGAATCCAGGTGATCCATTGGATCTGTTTTGACTTCATAGACCCCGAGCTGAGTAGGCAGTTTGAATCTGGACGACACCCTGGCTCTCATTATCCTGTGGGTGAAAGGTGGTTCAGTTTGCCTGATCAAAGCGTCTACAGTTATCGGGGCGCCGGTCCCCGTGTTGATGGCGTCCAGGCGAGCATCCAGGTCCCTAATTTTCTGGGAAGTGGATATATCTTGTTCTTGCTGGGCCCTCCTAGGAGATCTGACCCGCCTCGCCCCTTCATTTTCCTGCCCTGACGTCTTGTTGGATGATGACCCTGATGATGGGCTTCTTGGGCTCTCCTCTCGTTGAGGGCGAGGGCCGGGAAAGGGACGTCGCCTGTCTCGCCCGGTGCTATGGTGACTCTGGGATACATTCCCTGATGGATGAGAATGACGGGGAGCCGGAGGAGGTGGTGGGCGATTATTTGCGGTGAGGTGCTGTATGAGGAGGGCATTATTTTCATTCATAAATCTCATCTGTTCAGCCATCCCACGTATCTCGTGATGAAAGCCCTCTAAATCTGGAGCTTGACTAGTGTTGGCCATTGGACGTGTTCTGTTGTCCAAAGGACTGCTAGTACTTGGTCTAGATAATAGTCGACTGCGCAGGTGCATAGGATAAAGAGAACTTTCGTTCCCACAGACGGCGCCAAACTGTTGTGGTAAAAATCTGGGAGAGCAACCAACAGTCAGAATTGCTCCTCGGCCTCGGCACTGGACCTCGGCTAAAGCTAGGCGACCTGCACAACAATGAATCAAAAGTAATCGGCCGGGATGAGGCCGCTCAAAACCCCTCCGGCGTATGAATCAGACCAAGGCGATCAGGAGATAAATTAAGGCAGTATGGAAAGCACAACAATTAGTGTGTGTGGTTCCTGTGTTGAGCGTACCTTTGTGGTTCTGGGGGAGCGGCCTTTATATAGACGGGAGAACTGAGTCGTGTCAGTGTAATATGGCAAATTCCTCGGAAGGATAAGCATGGGATGATATCCCAATTAAATCTGGAGTTCAATCTGGACTGCCAACTGGTGATCACTCCGGAATTATAGGCGACGTTGTGGAGTTGGAGTCTATTGGAAACAGTCCTCTTGCAGAGATGAAACTCTTATCCATATGGACTTTAATCAGGTTAGGAGTCCTGTGATAGCAGATCTCTAAAGGAGATGGGAGTCCTTTTAGAGGGGTCTTTGGAAGGAGATGTCTCTGCATTGGGCGAGGTAAATAGTCTCGCCCTATGGCGAAGTGGAGGATATGTAAATGGAATGGAGTTTAAATTTATTAACAATATGAGGCGACCTGAAAGGCGAGGTCTGAACCTTTGGACAACGTGCTTTGCTCGGAACATCTGTTGTCCAAAGGAGCTTGACTAGTGTTGGCCATTGGACGTGTTCTGTTGTCCAAAGGACTGCTAGTACTTGGTCTAGATAATAGTCGACTGCGCAGGTGCATAGGATAAAGAGAACTTTCGTTCCCACAGACGGCGCCAAACTGTTGTGGTAAAAATCTGGGAGAGCAACCAACAGTCAGAATTGCTCCTCGGCCTCGGCACTGGACCTCGGCTAAAGCTAGGCGACCTGCACAACAATGAATCAAAAGTAATCGGCCGGGATGAGGCCGCTCAAAACCCCTCCAGCGTATGAATCAGACCAAGGCGATCAGGAGATAAATTAAGGCAGTATGGAAAGCACAACAATTAGTGTGTGTGGTTCCTGTGTTGAGCGTACCTTTGTGGTTCTGGGGGA
>BRYE01000017.1:16774728-16777228 GCA_030159115.1 Actinidia arguta var. hypoleuca | reverse complement strand
AAGAATGTGGTAGTTTACAAATAATTGGAGTTTGAGGGGGGAAGAGAAAGAGAATGATTGGTTAGTTTAACGAGTGTACTAAGAAAATAATTCGGAAGCGCTAAATTTAAGAACAATCTTGATAATAGTTTCAAAAATAAGGGAGATCGATACTATTTTAAAAATTATATTGGAGCCAGCTTTATTTTTTTAAAAACCTCAGGAGAGTTCAATGAAATTTACCCTTTTTTTTAAATGATTGGGTCTATATTGTAATAATTAAAAATTAGTTATTTATTAGAAATTTATATAACAATTGAGGGACCAAAACTGTAACTATTGATTGAATTTAATTTTTAACCGAATCATATTAATTACTGTGAGATCCACTTATTAATTAAAGTGGAGTCTACTTTTAGAAATATGTCAAAATCTTATTATATATTGTGGCAAAAAAATATTTTATGAATCAATATGGTTCAAGTTGTGAATTGTTATGGCTTTGTTATGAATTGATGTGGGATGCACTTAATAATTGAAGTGAGGTTCGCTTACGAATAATTGTCGAAAATCTGTGATATTTTGTGGTAAAAAAATTTATTTTTGTTAGCGCAATCACATACATACGATATAGAATACGAGAAAACAGTAAAAACACACAGAGATTTACGTAGTTCTCCAAAGTTGGGTACATCTACGGGAGCGAGAGTCTTTCATATTGATCTAATTCAGCTAGGGGTTACAATACAAGAGTATATATATAATCCTAAAAAGAGTATTCAATCTGTTTTTCTAAATTACCCTTATAACACCATACCATACCGCAGGGGGCGTCCCACACCCCAAAACTAGCAGGCCTTCGGCCCAGCCCATAGCTGGATCCATGATGGGCTAGGGCCACTTGACTGCTTTCCAATGCTCTTTGCCTGTATTAGCCGTATACTTGCTGATTGTGCTAACTGCATCTGCCAAATCGAGTCTCATACAAACCATCGCATACATCAAGCAAACAACTGCGCATAAGGCACATTTGACATATCTTGAATTTCTTCATCTGACTTTGGACATATCATAAGGCTCCATTCTGCTCAGCACCTGTCATTTTCTTAGAACTTGTTGGTGTCTCTCCATATCAAACATTTGAGCCACAAGTTCTAACAATTTTGAATTATATTTGTGTGATTTACGAATTATTATGATTTTTGTTATGAATTATGGTAAGGTACACATATTAATTACAATAGTAGAATACAACTAAACATGTCTTGTCAATGCTTTTATGAATTCTTGTATCTATTAATTAACTCTTACGTTACTATTGTTATGAGAGTTGTGGCTCAACACAATTCTTTTTTTCTTTTTTTTTATGAATTGACTTGTTGTGAATTCAAATAGGCATGCTAGCTCATTTTTATGATTTTTTTTTGTTAATTTATGAAGTTCTTTGGTTCTTGTCCGAAAAATATTATGAAAATTATAGATTTTGTATGAATTTTCAAATGAATTTATGAGAGTTTGGATACTTTTAGTTGAGCTACTAATTAACTGATTCTACCGGTCAAAATTAATAACATGATGCTTTCTTGATCACATATTGAGTTCAAATATATATATATATATATATATATATATATATATATATATATTCTGTCCGTATACTGGCTTTTCCCAACTCCCAAGTCTTCCACGTTAGGTATTCTGTCCGTATATATATATATATATATATATATATATATATATATATTCTGTCCGTATACTGGCTTTTCCCAACTCCCAAGTCTTCCACGTTACGTATTCTGTCCGTATACTGACTACTGACACAAAAGCAGTCAACGGTTTGCTTTTCCAAAATCATTTGACTGTTTACTAAGAAGCAGTCAACGGTTTCTTAGATCTTCTTCGTTTATCTTTTATTTTTATGGACTTCCATTCGAAATGTACCTTATAGTATCTTAATTAACCCTATAAAATTGAGCACTGCAGTATCCAAAACAGTTTGTTTTCTCCTTAATTCAGCTATTAAGATAGGTAAGGAACCCGTATTATTATTGATTTTTTATATATATTGGGATTTAGAGTATGGTGTCCTAAATGTACAATGAATTCAATATATGCTAGGTTTTGCTAATTTTATGGAAAAAGAAAATCTTAAATGGAGTGAGAATATCTGAGGAAATCTATTTTGAGTTGGTTTCCTAACCGTATTGTGTTTTCTATATGGATAAAGAATTCTAATGTGATTTGGATTTTTGATTGCCTAGAAATAGCGCAAAGGCTATCGAGTTTTGGTGAGAGAGATGAGAGAGTGGTGAGGGGGAAAAATTGAGATGTACAAGTCAAAAAAAAAAACCTTCCTCAACTAGTATTGAGCATGGAGCTTGGGTAGGGGTGTAAGTTTAGAGGGTCATCTAGCATATATTCTCTATTTTTTTCATAAAGAGTTCCATAATTTTTTGGTTTCATCACAAAGCATATACTACAAACAAAATTGGATTTATGGAATTTTGTGGTCGGTTATTAA
>BRYE01000017.1:16742228-16754728 GCA_030159115.1 Actinidia arguta var. hypoleuca | reverse complement strand
GAAAGCATGATCATAGTCCTAAAATTATTCTCCTCCATCTTACTTCTTCTAAATAGAATTAAAATAATCAAAAACCAACCTCGTCGATGAATCCAGAATACTAAGAAACCTCCTCAAAAAGGGCTAAATTGTCAAAATCAGAAACTTTTAGGACCAAACAGTCAAAATTAAAAACTTCTAGGATCAAATTGACAAAATCAAAAATTTTAGTGACTAAAATATAATTTACAGCAACTCTATGAACGATCTATATTTATCAATAAATATCGAGACCAATCTATAATTAAAAAAAAAATTAGGGATCAAATTTTAATAAACAGAAACTCTAGGGTACGAAACTGTAATTTACTAAAGAAAATATTCCAGGAATATTCCTGTTCTGACGTGGCTACTAATGGGGGGGGGGGCATTAACATAGCGCTAACGTGCAGCTTATTGGATTGCCGTGTGGATAAGGCGAGCACATGGCATGCATGTGGCGAGTGTGGGTAAGTGGCTTGCGCGTGGGCACGTGCATGAGTCCAACTCTTGGTGCTTGTAGCACGTGGGATCACCCTTCCCAGTACGTGGCAGCGCGTGGCTTGCGCGTGGACTACCTCTTTGGCGCGTGGCAGCGCGTGGGACCCCTCCCGACGCGTGGCAGCACATGTTTCACCTTCTAGCATGTGTCTGAGACTGAATGTCACGCGCCTAAGGTTTGGTGGCGTGTGAGGGCGCATCCGAACTCTATTTCCCACGTAGTTTGATGCTAGAGTTTCTTCTCAAAGACAGGAACATCGTGGTGCTATTAGAAATCAATTTCGAGCACTTTTTCATAGATCCGAAACTTGACCTAGACTCTGATACCACTTGTTAGGAGAAAGTTCACTTCAAGGGTCTGCCCGTGTGCTCACGTAAAGTCTGATCCATTTGTAAAAAAATCGTATAGGTCTGCATCCACATCGTTTGGGCCCAATATACACTGTTTAAAACTCATATCCACTTAAAAGCTTATGCTTTGTAAATGGTGAGTCCATCCAATGTATATTAAAAGTCAACTCTTATTTTAATTATCCGATGTGAGACTTATTTCTTCACACATGTTCTCAACAATCTCCCACTCATGTGTGAACGGTGCATTGGCCTTACTCCCCCTTGAGTTCGATCTACCAATTTGATCATCCATGCTCCCCTTTAATCCTTGATCTATTTTTCTCCAACACCAAAATCGGGCTTCTTCGCCGCACTCACTCCATCGAAATCCACCTTGCCATAGGCTACAAATGTCGCACGCACCTTGGTCCATCAAGAGTCACCTTAGATTTTTTCTGCTCCATCGAGAGTCTCTTGGAAGCTCATAACATCGATGTGCTACTGCCTATAGATCACTAACTATCTGCTCTAATACCAATTATTATGCTAAAAAATCAAATCAACCACATACAAGATAATAAAAATTTACGTGGTTCAACCACTAATACTTAATCTCTCAACTCACTCTCTCACAATCTCTCTATGTCTTGCCTCTCACTCTCAGCAATTTTTTCACGACTTAAACCCTACCCTTCTTCTTATATGGGATCAAACTCATGAAGAGTTTAAGCCATGAAAAGTTTTACTGTCACATGGACACTCCATTTGAGTCAACTGGATTTGGGCCTAAATATATGGGCTCAAACCCATCCAAGTGTACTGGACTCAACAACAACTAAACATGAAAAGGACCTTAAAGGATAAGTCTAACTAGCAATCCCCTGTTAAAATTATAATAAATTGAGAGACCAAACAAAGACCACATAAAATACAACTCGTTTTTTTCTTTTTATTGGAGAAGAATCTAGAATTTCATTTTAATGAACTTGGTTTATGTTTGGTTTAGTTTTGTCATAATTAATTTTGTAAAATAATTTTTCAAAAATTATTTTCAAGAAGAAGAATACTTATTATTTTTATATATTATTTATGTATTTTTAAAATAAGTTTTGAAAATTTAAAGACATTTTTTAGGTAATATTTTGTCATTATTTTTTTGAGAAATTCCTACAAAGAAGATTTTAAAAGAACACAATTTCTCTGAAGTTGTCATGTTTCGACTGCATTGTGTAGTTCAAGCATTTGGGGCTCAAATTTTGGTCCATTTTCATAATGCAAACCATTCATATTATAGGCTCCGTCATGAAAATTAATTCTGTAAAAATTATGATAATCATATACAAAATGATACCTATTTGGTACCATTTTATAATATAATAAATGAGTGTGTCACACAATATTTTATCAATTTATTTTGATATAAATTCAAACTGATCAACCATTAATATATATCTGATGAATGTGATTTTTTTATAATGTTAAAGTTCTTGACTAATTCTACAATTGAACAATTTAGATTATTGAAATGGACCCAAAAAGCTTGGATTGTGCCAGTACAGTCCAAAATTACACTGTAGAGAAGCCTGGTCCTTTTCAAATCCATCAACTAAATAAATTTTTGGAAACTGTTATGTGTGACAAATTGATTGTGAAAATAGCAATGAAACAGATCCCATGGGATAATTATTGAGGCTTAGTTTGGAGTATAATGGATTTCTAAATTTTTGTAGTTTAATTTTTTTAAAAAAGTTAAAATACACATTTTTTATTAGGGGTGTATGGTGCACATCATATTTAATATTACTAGATGAGAAACTTTTAATCTCGAGTTTTAAATAAATAATAATGACAACTTGAATAGTCGGTTAAATTTATTTTTATGAATTTTATTGGTTTGATTAAGAATCGTATTTGTTTTGTTATGATTTTTTTGTGACTATTGTTAAGAGATGCTTTGTTATGAATATATTTATTTAGAATTTTATTCGTATGTTTGGTAATTTTATGAATCTTTATGATTTTTTATAAATTTTTTTATATATCTCAATAATTCTTTTATGAATTCTTATATATATAATAATAAATTTAATTTAGTAACTTCAAAGTATTAATTGTTGTGGAGCTCATCAATTAAGATTTATTTTTATAAATTTTATTGATTTTTTTATGCATTGGTTTGGTTTGGTTTGGTTTGGTTATGAATAGTTATGGTCATTGTTATGAATTAGTGTTACTTTAAATAATGATTTAGTCACTTCTAAACATTAATTCAACTGCTTTTATGAATTTTATAAGTTTAGTTATGAATTGTATTTGTTTGTTTATAAATTTTTGTGACCATTGTTATGATATAATTTGTTATTAATAGATTTATTATGAGTTCTATTTGTCTGCTTGATAAATTTAATGAATCTTTATGATTCGTTTATAAATTCTTATGGATATAATCATAAACGTTTTATAAAAAATTGTGACTATGTTATGAAACAAAAATTATTTTTATAAGAATTTGTGGTTATATTATATTTTAACCTAATTATCCCACAAAATAACCGGTTTGACCGAAAAAAATTATGATGCAATGTAATCTTAGCCACATAATAAGTTCAATTTTGAAGTTTTTTTTTAATTTTTTTGCATATTTGGTTATTTTAATTTTTGGACCCTTGAATTGGTTTTTTCGGTGTTGACTTGGTTTGGGGGGAGACCCTTGACTTGGCTTTTCGAAATTGCAACTTTGCAATCATTGAATTATGACACTCCCTGGCCGCGTCTTTGCTCTTCATTAGTTTTGTTGTTTACTTGGTGACTTGATACTTCCTAGAACCCAATCAGAGATGTATTCAGATTTGGAAACAACGTGTGTTGAATGAATGAAGTTTCCACATTTTTCCCCTTCAAAATAAAGGAAAGTGGGTATGGTATGGCTTGTTTCTCTCCACGAAGTTGCGAGTGGATCGATTCAATTCGATTTCGGAGCATGCTTTTTCAATTAAAATGGACAAGGTTTTGTTCCAACTTGTTGTGGAGAGATTTGTCATTTTGAGACATCAACCTATTAAAATGTTTTTTTTTTTTAAAAAAGATTTAAGTGAGACTTATTTGGTCCTAAGATCAACTAGGGATAACAAACAAAGCCAGATCTAATGGGTTCCTACTTACCTGAGTCTAGAGTCAGATTTTGAATTTTTTTAATAGGATATAAGCAAGATTGGGAATAAGAATTTATAACTTGATAGGACGTGGGTGGAGGGGTGGAGAGAGAGGGTCTTCCAATCCGACTTGAATACATTAACATATAATATGAAAAATTACAACAAAAAAATCTCAGAGTTTGACATTAATAATAAATTAAACCATGTAATTTCAGTTAAAGTCATATGTTAATCTCTATCCTCTTAGGGTTGATCGAACCAACTAATTCACACCTAAATCTTTGAAAACCGTTCGATATTTCTTTCCTTTTAAGACCTTAATCAATTCAATTAGGACTTATTTCCAAGTAAAAAGGGCATAAATTTATCATCCTCGTCACTTCTCTTGGAAAACCTCCTAATGTTCACTAACTTCTCTTCTCCACAACCTTCAACCAACATCGGTAGTAGGCAACCACTACAATACCATTTTTAAGCGATAATTTTTCAATTCAGCAAATCACTTCCGCCAGATATTCACTCTAGCCATCCACCGCTATATGTCAATGCCCCACCACCACTCCATAATCACATCACCACAATTACCACGACCACCAAATAACTACCACTACCACTACTACACTGCCACTACCATAACCACACACAAAAAAAACGTCATGATCTTTGAAATAGAAAAAAATTAAAATATATACAATGAAATTTCACTATCTTCAACAGTAAAATTCCGTTGGATGATCTCTTATCACCAACCATTTCCGTCGACTTTTACAGGGATCCTTTTTTTGACAACCTACACCTTGTCAGCCGTCAGCAACAACCTCCGGGTTTTCTATAGTAAAAAACTTTCTGGCGAAAACCTTGGATCCAAACTCATAAGACTTTTTAAATTGTTTCACCTCCATAAAGAAAATTTGTTTGAGTGCAGTATATGAAGTACAGCCGAGGGACTTTTGGGCAATTTTCCAAAGAAAAAAAATAACATCGGATTATACTTGAAACGTTATAGCCAATAAGAGAAGAAAGAGAAAGATAGAAAGAGGATCATTTTACTTGTTTAGGAGCGTCGTAGTGGTCTTCAATCCTTCCATAACGTAGCCATTGATTCCACATCTTCTGAGCGAGCTCTACAAGACAAGATAGGAAAAAAAAAATAAAAAATTAGCAGAAATATATGAACATGCATAACCAATAAAATAGCCAAGCTTCATGAATAGGAATTGGACAGATTAAGAAGAAAAAAGAAGCAGCTAAAGACACTTCACGAACTACCAAATAAATTATTATATGCTCTCATGAGTGTAGGTTTTATATCTAAGTAATGGTGTGCTTGAAACACACATCTCATATAAGTAATGAATAATTCATCCGATAATTTATATAAAAAATTTGCGCACGCATACTCTTCATGCTTTTCGATTTTAGAAAATAGCACAACTTCTTTACAGCTCGATTAGCTATGTTTCCACCTAATAAATTATGATCCTTATGTGAACATAGAGACATGAATTTCACATCACATCACATCTTGAATCGACCGTTGACATGCTAATTTAAAGAGCATTTACATCAATCTAGCCAAAAACGATTTTAAGGTAAATGGCTAGTGAAGCCTCAAAAAACACAGTTCATTGAACACACAAACTAATTAATTATCTAAAAAAAAGTAAAATAAACTTCTTTAAGAATATTCTACTTTCCCAATTAATTATCTCATACGAAGGGGTAAAAGATTACAAAGTGAGAAATTACACTCCAAAAAAAAACACAAACTATGATTAATTAGTTGTAGAATAGAAAACATGAAATTGAAGTCAATTCAGCCGAAAACAAATAATACAAACAAATGAATCATACATATGTGAGAAAGGTTTCAAGTAACTTACACTGACACCACTGCCTTACAAAGCCAAAAAGAGTTTCCATAATGGCACCAACATTGGAAACATAAATGATAAAACCCTTAGCCGTCTTTTATAGAGGGCAAAAGGAAGACTTCCTAAACCTGTTTTCTTAAAAAAATTTAAAATTTGATTTAGCTTTTATAAGAAATGGTGAACACCAATTGTAATGCATTGAGTATGTGAAACAATAACAAATATAATTACTACAACTATTCTGCATTAAATTACTTGGTCTGTGAAACTTGGGGAAAAGGCAAAGCAATTTACAATCCACATAACTCAACACACATGTAACTTCCACACAGCTTCCTTGAAATTACAAATACAATTCTGATTAGATTCGTAGTACAAGAAAAGCCTAGATTGATGGCTTCATTTTCATCAATATAATAATCCCTTCCATATATTATTACATAGTATGACATTTACCTTAATCAAGAAGATTAATACGTGATTATGAGCAACACCATTGTGCAAACCAAGGTTCTTTTCGTGGTTTTATTGTGAAGGCAAAATTCACTTTCGTCTTTGTGAATTGTGGTTGACTTTTTGTGGAATTTATCTATTGAAATTTGGAAATAAGCACATAACCTAGTGTAAGTGGATAAAATAAACGACTACAAACACGGTCCCCACCAAGATTAGGGTCACCTCCGAAAGAACCACTACGAAGCAAAGTAAGGGGGACGATGAGCACCTGAGCTCAGTTGAAACCCTACTTAGTACTGACGTCGGCGGTAATCCCGAGGTATGTCAGTGAACAAAGGATAACTTGCAAGGCGAAAATTCCTCTGACAGCCTCATGCCTGGAACAAGACGTCTACGGTATGGAGACGCACTACCAACTAAACTTCAAAAGCATAGTTGGGTCAGTCATCTACCTTCTGACACGACAATTGGTGCGTCAAGGTACTCGTCGAGCTGATCTATATAAAGGAAACCTTTGTTCTCTAAAGAGGTATGCATTTTCAGCTTTTGAACAATACTCACTCTCTCTATATATATACAATCTCCAGTCATCTAACTTGACTATTGGAGAGCCATTTTCTAAAAATAGCTCCGGCGACATTTCTCATTATTTTTGTGCTGCAGCTAGGACAATGTTGTTGATTGGTGTTAGCTTCCATCGACGCCGTAGGACCACTACGAGTGTTTATCCTCAATTTTCTTTCTCTCATCTCTCTAACCTACTCCCCACAACTGGCACTGTATGTGGAAAATCGATTATAGACATTTGCAAGGTCAATTCGGATGGCATCACAAAACAATAACTATTCCAGCAACTGTGAAACCTGAGAGGAGATCCCATGCACCTAGGACCCCTAGGGATGAAGGGGCTAAACTACTGGCTGATACCTAGACAATGGCTGAGGCCACCACCAAGCATAGGCCAAGTCGGTTGCTTCTGGAAGGCGGAGATAGTTGGGATATTACCATTAAACGCTTGCAAACACAACTGGCCGAGGTGGCACAAATTCTAGTTGATAACATATTAGTGGAACCAGCAAAAATAGTTGAAGGAAAATCCTCCAAAGGAAGGTCTAGAGGCTTAAGCGATCCACCTCGTAGATCTCATAGGGAAAAGCGACGCGAGTCACAAGTTACCTGGAAAGCCAAGGCGATAGCAAATTCGTGGCATCGAGCAAGCGAAGAGTGTCATAGCGCCAAGCGCCCGCTCTAGCATGGACATTCGTGAACACTCAATGCCAAGCGAAATCGAGAAGGTGATCTGCGTGACAAACTCAACAATCGAAGAGTTGTAGCACCAGTCAAGACCATCATTCCAGCAAGAGCGGATGTATTAGTGTTAAAGGAACCAATCCAAAGATACCAAACTCCGTTCTCCCTAGAAATTGAGGGAATGGACCCGCTAGAGAAGTTCACGCCGCTGAGGTTCACACTGTATAATGAGAAGTCAAATCCAAGATCCCACATCAGCCATGGCAGGCAAATGATGACCCTCTGGAATAACATGAACACCCAAATATGCCGAGTGTTTCCATCAAGTTTGGGGGATCTCGGGTTAAAATGGTTTGACCGACTACCACTATGATTAATTGAAAGCTTTCATTAGCTCACCGAGTCATTCGTGGCTCGGGTTGTCATAAACACAAAAGTACCAAAAGGCGTTGGCTCTTTTTTGACGCTTAGAAAAGGCAAGAATGAATCAATCTGAAATTACAGTAAGTGCTATTAGGAAACTTACAACAAAATTGAAGAAGTTCAAAAGAATTGGCCGTGGGTAGCTACAAACTCAGGCACACTTCTATAGAGAGAATTTGGAAGAATTTGATGCTCAATCTCCTGACTGATCTCCGGGACCTCATGTCCCAGGTTGAAATATTTGCTAGGTTGGAGGATGACTCCAGTCAGACAGAGTGAGATACAGATGCAATTCCCTAGAGTGAGGAACCGTTCAAGAGGTGCAAAAAAGGATCAACTGACTATGAAAATCGGGTGAGGCATGAAATCAACGTGGTTTCTTAGGAGCCAGTGTACAAGCTCCTCGCCCAAATTTGAGACAAGCTGTATTTTAAAAAGCACAAACCCATGGGGGAGATCCCAAAAAGCGCAACTAATGGTGAAAATGTTCTTTCACGAGGAAAATGGACATAGAAAAGAGAATTGTCGAGATCTGAAGGTCTTTCTTGATTAACTCATCAGAGATGGACATTTGAAGGAGTTTTTTGACCAAGAAAAGACTAGAGTAGAGGCCGAGGTCAGATTTAACCCCATGTTTGATCGAGACAATGAAGAAGCAGACAAAGCCTTAGACGAGGAAGACCTTTCCTTAGGTACTATTCACATGACAAGGGACCCAAATTACCCTAATATTGAGAATATATTCCGAGGGGATATCCGCATGATTAGACAAATGAACGAGTTTTTCTCGGTCCAAACAGCGGCTAAGAAGCTAAGACAAACAGAGTCTGAGCCAGGAAGTATCACGTTCGCCAGAGCTGACTTTGAAAGAGTCCAACATCCCCATGCTGATCTCCTGGTCATTCAACTAAGAATCAATAACTAAGATGTCAAAAGGATCCCGGTGGATATGCAGAGCTCTATCAAGATGATGTATTATGATTTGTTTAAACAACTAAAACTATCAAAAACGGACTTAAAACCTGCCCGAACTCCTCTGGTCGATTTTAATGCTCAGTCTCATTAGCCTTTGAAAATCGTGTCTCTGAAGATCCGAGTTGCTTCCTTAGAGATGATGAAAGAGTTTGTCATTTTTGATATACCATCATCGTATAACGCGATTGTTGATTGGTTACCTAGGATAAGAGGAGTGGCTTCCACGCTGCACCAAGTCATAAAATTCACCACCCCTGAGGGAAGAAAACCCTTTATGGAGATCAGGTGGCAGCCAAGCAACGCTACCTCGCCACGATCTCCGTGAAGACAGACATAAAAGAGGTGCAACTGATTAAGGAGGAGCGAGAAGTTTTGGAGGATGTCAAACGAGACCCCAAGGCTAAGGTCGTGGAGGACTTGATACGCTATGAATTGGATGAGCCAAGCTTAGATCGTTTCTTCCTCACTAGAGCAAACGTGGAGGAACGAGTAAGAATCAAGTTCATCCAGTTCCTAATAGAAAATATCGAGATCTTCACATGGATCCCCTACGAGATGCCTGGGATAGACCCCAATTTCATCAAACATGATCTGAACGTTATCCTAAAAGCCCAACCAGTGAAGCAGAGAGGAAGAAGGTCCACACTAAAGAAAGTGGAGGCGGTGGTAGAAGAGGTCGAGAAGTTAAAAGATTCAGATACGATAACAGAGGTTCTTTACCTGAGCTAGTTGTCCAATATAGTTGGGGTAAAGAAGAAGGCTGACAAATAGAGAGTCTACATTGATTTCACAAGCCATAATCGGGCTTGCCCGAAAGACTACTTTCCTTTGCCAAAGATTGATCAGCTGGTGGACTCTACTTCGATCCACACTCGGATGAGCTTCTTAGATACTTATCGAGGCTACCATCAAATTGCAATGCACGAGCTAGATCAGGAGAAGACTACCTTCATCACCCCCACGGCATGTTTTGTTACAAGGTCTTGCCCTTCGGGCTAAAAAATGTTGGAGCCACATATCAAAGGATGATTACTAAAATGTTTGAGCCTATCATGGGTAAGTCCATGGATGTTTACATTGATAATATAGTGGTCAAGAGCAAGAAAGAGATAGACCATGGGAGGGACTTGGCCGAAGTATTCGTGATACTTAAGAAGCATAAGTTGAAATTCAATGCGGCAAAATGCGCCTTCAGGGTAAGCTTGGGAAAGTTTCTCGAACACTTGGTAATGAGACGAGGGATCGAGGCTAACCTAGAATAAATTACAACCATTAACAACCTCGTCATCTTGAGGACTACGAAGGAAGTCCAGAAACTGACCGGGATGGCAGTAGCACTTAACCAATTAATTTATTTTGCATTTGGCTGACCTTTCTGAAGTTTGATTGTGCCCTTTTGAATTTCGGTCGACCGAAGTTGAACTTCAATCGTCACAAAACTATAATTCCAATAAGCTTGTTCTGTTTGTTTCATACTTCAGCTATGCTCTTTAGCTTCGGTCGACAAGTTCGGTCGACCGAACTTTTGACAGCAATAGCTTTTATGTTGTTTACTTGTTTAATTCATGCCATCAACTATCCAAATTAAGTTTGAGCTTTGAACTTATTCTTTTGCCTCTTTCATATGCTTAATTACACTAATTATGACTTATGAGAAGTTTCAATCCTTACTTTAAACGAGTGTAAGCTTCTATTTAAGACCACTGTTGTTTTCTTTTAAAAGTGTGAATTGGAGTGAACAAGATAGCTTAATTCTTTTAATTTTTGTTCATTTTATCAGTCAATGAACATGTCTTTGATCTAAGAACAACTATGTCTATGATTACTTTGAGTTAGTTTATTCTTTGTTTCGTTAATATAATTTTTACCTTAAGCATCAAAATCAAATAAACTTTTATTTCAACAGTTATTTATTAGAAATTTATATAACAATTGAGGGAACAAAACTGTAACTATTGATTGAATTTGATTTTTTACAGAAACGTTTTAATTACTGTGGGATCCACTTATTAATTAAAGTGGAGTCCACTTTTAAAAACATGTCAGAGTTTTATTATATGTTGGCAAGAAAATATTTTATGAATCAATGTGGTTCAAGTTGTGAATTGTTATGGTTTTGTTATGAATTGAGGTGGGGTGCACGTAATAATTGAAGTGAGGTTCGCTTACGAATAATTGTCAAAAAATTGTGATATTTTGTGGTAAAAAAATTTAGCTTTGAATTATATTTGTTTGATTTATGAATTATTATGATTTTTGTTATGAATTATGATGTGGTTCGCATATTAATTATAATAGTGGAATGCAACTAAGCATGTCTTGTCATTACTTTTATTAATTCTTATGTCTATTAATAAACTCTTATGTTGTCATTGTTATGAGAGTTGTGGCTAAATACAAGATTTTTTTTATGAATTAGTTTGTTATGAATTCAAAAAGGCACGTTGACTCATTTTTGTGATTTTTTTTTTTTTTTAGTTTATGAAGTTCTTTGGTTCCTATCCGGATAACATTATAAAAATTATAGATTTGTTATGAATTTGCAAATGAATTTATGAGAGTTTGTGAATATTTTTAATTGACCTACTAATTAATCAATTCTACCGATCAAAATTAATGACATGACGCATTGATCACATATGGAGTATAAATATATTTTTTTTCCTGTGATTACTAGCTTTTCCCAAATCTTCCTCATTACGTATATTCAATTGACTACCGACAAAGAAGCAGTCAACGGTTTCTGAGATCTTCTTCGTTTATCTTTTGTTTTTCTGGACTTGCATTCGAAATGTACCTTATAGTTTCTTAATTAACCCTATAAAATTGGGCACTGCAGTATCCAAAACAGTTTGTTTTCTCTTTAATTCAGCTATGGTACACACTGTGTACGTGTTAAGATTGGTATAAAACCCATATTATTATTGATTTTTTACATATATTGAGATTTGGAGAATGGTGTCCGAAATTCACAATGAATTCAATAAAAAATTAGGTATTGTTAATTTTATGGACAAAGGAAATCTTAAATGGAGTGACAATATCTGAGGAAATCTATTTTGAGTTGGTTTCCTAATTGTATTGTGTTTTCTTTATGGATAAAGAATTCTAATGATATTTGGATTTTGGATTGCCTAGAAATAGCACAAGGGCTATCAGGTTTTGGTGAGAGAGAGATGAGAGAGTGGTGAGGAAAAAAATAGCGATGTACGAGTCAGAAAAAAAATACCTCCCTCAACTAGTATTGAGCGTGGGGCTCGGGTAGGGGTGTAGGTTTAGAGGGTCATCTCGCATGTATTCTTTATTTTTTTCATAAAGAGTTCCGTAATTTTTTGGTTTCATCACAAAGCATAAACTATAAACAAATTGGATTTATGGAATTTTGTGGTCGGTTATTAACTTGTTTTGTGACATTTTTATATGGCTTATTTTTGTTGTTATGAGTACAAATTTGTAAAAATTACAAAAATAACTTCAAGATGTGACATTGGTAACAAATTAAACTAAGTTTTTA
>BRYE01000017.1:16734728-16737228 GCA_030159115.1 Actinidia arguta var. hypoleuca | reverse complement strand
TAATTTAACTAGTATGAAACATGTGCCTGGACATAACGAGATTACGTGCTTATTTCCAAATTTCATGAGATAAATCCCACAAAAAGTAAACCACAATTCACAAAGACGAAAGTGAATTTTGCCTTCACAATAAAACCACGGAAAGAACCTTGGTTTGCACAATGGTGGTGCTTATAATTACGTATTTAGTCTTAGTGATTAAGGTACAATTTAGTCCACAAATTATAAGATGTTAGTCTTATTTACAAACATAAGGAGGGTAAATTGCACATTGCGTAAACTATAGGGAAGTAAAGTAGATATTTCTTCAACCTTTTTTAAACTAGCAAAAACCAATGCTACGCAGATAAAAAATATAAAATCACATTAATTAACTTAATATCCAAATGGTAATGATGAGAAAAAAAGAAAATATATTTTTTTTGTGCATTAATTTTCTAATTAATAAATATATTCCTAATTAAGAATGTGCCAATCCATTACCAAATTGCTAGATACACAACTTAAGAACACAAATTATTTTAAATCAATAATTAAGTAATTAATTTTAATGAGGTAACGAATAGTACTTTTTGAAAACTTTTTAAAAAATTTAAAAAATAAATAACTATGGTATGGTGTGTGTATATATATATTGGGATTCTTTCCAATTGCATATGAAGATATTATTAAGAGATTTTTTTATTTGAAATAACAATTTATTTTATATTAATTTTAAAATAGAAGTAAAACAAACCATATTAACTTGGATTTCATTTTAGATGAGAGCAAAATGTCATGCTATGTAATAATATATAGTAGGAATAGATATAGATGAATTTGGAGTCATCAATCGAGTCTTATCTTATACTACGAATCTAATCAGAATAGTATTTGTAATTTCAAGGAAGCTGTGTGGAAGTTACATATGTGTTGACTTATATGAATTTTAAATTGATTTGCATTTTTCCCAAGTTTCACGGACCATGTAATTTAATGCAGAATAGTTGTATAATTAATTATATTTGCTATCGTATCAAATACTCAATGCATTATAATTGGTGTTCACCATTTCTTATAAAAGCTAAATCAAATTTTAAATTTGTTTTAACCAACAGGTTTAGGAAGTCTTCTTTTGCCCTCTATAAAAGAAGGCTAGGGGTTTTATCATTTATGTTTCCAATGTTGGTGCCATTATGGAAACTCTTTTTGGCTTTGTAAGGCAGTGTTGTCAGTGTATGTTACTTGAAACCTTTGTCACATATGTATGATTCATTTCTTAATCTGTATTATTTGTTTTCATCTGAATTGACTTCAATTTCATGTTTTCTATTCTACAACTAATTAGTCATAGTTTGTATGTTTTTGGAGTGTAATTTCTCACTTTGTAATCTTTTACCCCTTCGTATGAGATAATTAATTGGGAAAGTAGAATATTCTTAAAGAAGTTTATTTTACCTTTTTTTTTTAGATAATTAATTAGTTTGTGTGTTCAATGAACTGTGTTTTTTGAGGCTTCACTAGCCAATTTACCTGAAAATCGTTTTTGGCTAGATTGATGTAAATGCCCTTTATATTAGCATGTCAACGGCGGATTCAAGATGTGATGTGAAATTCATGCCTCTATGTTCACATAAGGATCATAATTTATTAGGTGGAAACATAGTTAATCGAGCTGGAAAGAAGTTGCGTAATTTTCTAAAATTGAAAAGCGTAAAGAGTGTGTGTGCGTAGGTTAAATTTTAAAAAAAAAATATTTTTTATATAAATTATCGGATGAATTATTCAGTACTCATATGAGATGTGTGTTTCAAGTACACTATTACTTGGATATAAAACCTACACTCGTGTGAGCATATAATAATTTATTTGATAGTTCGTAAAGTGTCTCTAGCTGCTTCTTTTTTCTTCTTAATCTGTCCAATTCCTATTCATGAAGCTTGGCTATTTTATTGGTTAGCATGTTCATATATTTCTGCTAATTTTTTATTTATTTTTTTCCTATCTTGCCTTGTAGAACTCGCTCAGAAGATGTGGAATCAATGGCTACGTTATGGAAGGATTGAAGACCACTACGACGCTCCTAAACAAGTAATATGATTCTCTTTCTATGTTTCTCTTTCTTCTCTTATTGGCTATAACGTTTCAAGTATAATCCGATATTATTTTTTTTTCTTGGGAAAATTGGCCAAAAGTCCCTCGGCCAAGACTTGTACTTCATGAACTGCACTCAAACAAATTTTCTTTATGGAGGTAAAACAATTTAAAAAGTCTTATGAGTTTGGATCCAAGGTAATTCGGAGAAAGTTTTTAATATAGAAAACCACGATTTAGTTGCCGGAGATTATTGCTGACAGCTGGCAAGGTGTAGGTTGTCAAAAAAAAAGATCCCTCCAAAAGTCGATGAAATGGTTGGTGGTAAGAGATCTTCCAACTAAATTTTAGTGTTGAAGATAATGAAATTTCACTGTACATACTGTAATTTTTTTCAATTTCAAAAACTATGACATTTTTTGTGGTT
>BRYE01000017.1:16714728-16719728 GCA_030159115.1 Actinidia arguta var. hypoleuca | reverse complement strand
AGGCTCAAATTTGTTCACCTCTAAAGTGTGAGCGAGTCGTTTGATTCAAAATAAATTTCAAATCATATTCTCAAAGTATGTATGCGTGTATGAGTTCAAAACAGACTAGCGAAATATTATTTTGAGTTAAGCAATTGATAGATGCATCTTTTTGACATGTGAGGTGCTTTTGACTTTTAATACAATTTTCAACATATGTTAAACTATGGGGTTAACACATATGAGTTTAATCATCGAAACCAATTATAGCTTTATACTAACACAAGCACATTAACACAGGCACGCACCCATAATAGTTTGACCCAAATTGCTTATATCACCGGAAGATAGAGATATTTTAGTATATAAAAAAATAGAGAATACATGTGAAATGCCCAAAATATTTAAAGCTTAAACCCCTAACCAAGCTCATGCTCAAAAGTAGTTGAGCTAGATTTTTTTTTCTCACCCCTACATTACTATTTTTTTCCCTCATCACTCTCTTATCTCTCTCACCGATACCCGATAGACCCTTGAGCTATTTATAGACAAATCAAAATCCATATCACATTAGAATTTTTTAAATATATACGAAACCACTAAAAATAGATTTCATCATTGGTGAACGCTACTTTTTGGTAGATATTCTCACTTCATTTAGGATTTTCTTTTTCCATACCATTAATAAAACCTAACATATATTGAATTCATTATGTATTCTGGACACCGCACTCCAAATCCGAATATATATAAAAAATTAATAATTATATAGGCCCTATATTATACATGGGTGGACCAATCCCAACACGTATACACTGTGTACCCTAACCGAATTAAAGAGAAAACAAACTGTTTTTGATATTGAAGTGCTCAATTTTATAGGGTTAATTAAGAAACTATAAGGTACTTTTCGAATGCAAGTCCAAAAAAACAAATGATAAACGAAGAAGACTTCAGCAACAGTTGACAGCTTCTTAGTCAATATTCAATTGAGAATAAGTAACCAGGAAGATTTTAAAAGCTGGCATACATATAAAAAAATAAAAACATGTGTGATCAAAAATGTATTACATCATTAATTTTGATCGGTAAAATTGGTCTATTAGCAGGTTAATTAAAAATATCTACAAATTCTCATAAATTCATAATAAATTTATAATTTTTTGTAATATTGTCCAAACAAAAGTCAAAGAACTTCATAAACTAACCAAAAAAATTCACAAAAATGACCTAAGGTGACGTTTGAATTCATAATAAGTTAATTCATAAAAAAATAATTGTGTTTAGCCACTACTCTTGTAATAATGGCCATATAAATTCATACAACAATGACAAGACATATTTAGTTGGATACCACTATTGTAATTAATATGCATATCCCACCTTAATTTATAATAAAAATCATGATAATTTATAACTAACACCAATATGATTCAAATGGAACTTTTTTTATCACAAAATATTATAATTTTTTGACAGTTATTCATAAGCGGACCTCATTTTAATTATTATGTGGACCACACCTCAATTCATAACAATTCATAACTGGAAGATTCATAAAACATTTTTTCTTTTGCCACAATATATAATAAAATCTAACATAATTTCAAAAGTGGACTCCACTTGTGGACCACAGTAATTAATATGACCGGTTAAAAATCAAAATCAAACAATAATTACACTTTTGGTCCCTCAATTGTTATATAAATTTCTAATAAATAACTAATTTTGAATTGTTATAATACAGCCCCAAACATTTATAAAAATCTCTTCCCCTGAGGTTTCTAACAAAGATAATAAGTGCCAATGTAGTTTTTAAAATAATACTAATCTCTTACTTTTGAACACATTATCAAGATTGCGCTTAGATTTAGGGCTTCAAAATTATTTTCTTAATACACTCGTTAAACTAAACAATCATTCTCTCTCTCTTTTCCCCCCTCAAACTCCAATTATTTATAAACTATCCCATTCTTAGGTTTTATCAATAAGTATTTTTTTATAAATAAAAAAATGATCGAATAGATTACTTTTTAAGTAATCCGTATCAAAGCCTATTGAAAAAACAAACTTTGCTATCAAATTTAACAAATTCAATACAAAATAATTGTTCATTTATTTTTTTTCACATAATGTCGTCATTTATTCATAATTTACCACATCTTGTATCTTTAATCAATTATTTTAAAATGATCTAAATATTTTATTTTTTATGTGTTTCTATTCTAAACATACCTAGAAAATAATTTTTTTATCAAAATTTTTAAAATAAAAAAAATTATTCCACAATAGTTGATCATATATTACTAGATTGTTTTAGTATTTATTACAAAAGCAAAGTGAAAATATGACGGTGATGGTGATGGTGATGGTATGGAAATTTAAATTCTAAATTTGCATACTAAAATTATATTTTTTATGAGGGCATACTAAAATTGTTAGTTGTGCCATTTTGTTAGGATTTTAATAAGGTGACTCACTTTGTTCGGTAGGCCACTTCTTAAATTTTAGTATTTTAAGGGTATACCTAAGTATAGTTTTTAGTTGGGTCACTTTGAGCCATTAAGATGGCCTATTTAGAATTTGGGTCCACTTTGGGAGTGGTGTGTAAATTTAAATTCTAAACTTACATACTAAAATTTAGTATTTTAAATTCGATATGTAAATTTTAGTGTGTAAAGTTTTTAAATTTTATAATTGGCCACTTTGGGCCCAACTGAATTTTGGTGGTCATTACCCCAACTAAAATGGATAATACGGCCACTTTGGGCCCACTAAATTTGCTTATTTAAAAATTGGACCCACTTTGTATGATGCATATTTACACCTATAATTTTTATTTTTAATGTTAAACAATATTTGCGAATCCATCTTTTAGACTAATATAATTTACTCGTCTACAAGTAAATCCTATTAATCATCCACACAAATTACTCTCTATTACATTAATTGTTGATCTTCCATTTTTTTTGTCCAATATTACATAAAAATGCATAAATATCAACATCTAGACATTTATCGAATAACAGTGATATTTGTATTTGTACACTTTCTACATATATATATTTATACTGATTGTCTTTATTATTTCTCAATAAGTTATTATAATTTATCAAATTTATTTCTCCTATGTACAATTTCACAATCGTTATACTTGATCTTTTTTCAGGCTTTACTACCGTTAGTTTCGACATCCAAGTTGCCATTATTATTTATTTAAAGTTTTAGATTAAAAGTTTCTCATCTAAGAGGTGTGTATTGTAGATTTTTATAAAAAAATAAACTACAAAGAAATAGAAATCCATTATACTCCAAACTAAGCCTCAGTAATTATCCTTGGATTATGTTTCGTTGCTATTTTTAGAATCAATTTGGCACACAATAATTTTTCAAAAATTTAGTTGATAGTTATGAAAATGGATCAAACTTCTCTGCAGTTCATTTTTGAACTACATCGATGCAATCAAAGTATTTTGGTCTCATTTTAATGATCTAAATTGTTCATATTTTAGAACTTATGGAGAACTTTAACATTTAAAAAATTACATTAATTGGAGATATTATGGTCAATCAATGTGAATCTATATCAAAATAAATTGGTATAATTATGTGTAACACACTCATTTATTAAGTTATAAAACTGTTTCGAATGGGTATCATTTTGTATCCAATTAATATATATTTTTACAGTATTAATCTCCACGATGAAGTCTACAATATGAACATTTAGATCATCAAAATAGGCCAAAAATTGGGCTAAAAATGCTTGGACTACATAATGTTATCCAAACATGACAACTTCATAGAAGTTGTGTCCTTTTAAAATCTTCTATGTAGGAATTTCTCAAAAAAATAACGTATTTCTGACAAACTATTATCTTTAAATTCTAAGAAATTATTTTTTAAAAATAAATAAATAATATATGAAAACTAAAAGTTGTTTTTGCTAAAAAATTAAACGCATTTTAGAAAAAATATTAGACACAAGTCTTTAAATTTGTAAAAATTATTTTCGCTAAGAAACGAAAAACATACAAAAAAAAGAGGATCAATTTCATTTTTACTTCTTTGAGTTTGACCCTAGTTTCACTTTAATCTTTATAATTTCAATTTGAAAAGATTAAACCTAACAGTTTTAAATCAGTTGCAATGTTAACCTTACAATTTTATATCAGTTGCAAAGAATATCATTTTTTCTCAAATATAAAATTATTTTGCAAAACTAAAGTAGAAAACTGAACCAAACATATGTTTAAATCTTTGTCCAACTTTTTTATCCATAGTCAATGCATGAAACATGTGCTGCAACTAATACACTTTCAATGCAAATACCAAAAAGTATACAAAAAAAAGGCTAGGTTTACTTCTTGTTTTTACTATTTTAATTTACCATTTCATATGACATAATTAACAACTGTTGAATATAATTGAATTATTCGTAGACTCATTCTATCAGTATTTGTGAATGCGTCACGTCAAATTATAAATCAAAAATATTAAAAGCAGATGATAATCACAGCTTATATTTTTTTATTCAATCATTTGACAACACATTAGTGAAAACTTAAACATAACCTGAATGACCAGAGGAATGGAAACAATACAAAAAGGATCCCAGTTGATCTGCTTTTAGCCTCTTGGGAGGACTGAATAAACAAGCAATATATTGTGAAAAATAATTAAAAATGAAGTTTACACAATATAAACCAGTGACTGCAAATAAGGAAACCTATGCATACGTTTACTCTGGGTGTGGCACACATCGCCTCGACTTCAAATCTGCACCACACATCTCATGAGAAAACGTTGAGCCACCATCAATCGTGGATGCGAACGTTCAATCTTCGGAGCCAAATAGAGTGAACCATCATGTGAAAAATGTCGAATCTCTTCGGAGGCCCATTGATCACAAAATGCCTCTGCACTTGCTTCACTCTCCTATGCATTCTCAAGTACTGGCTTTGAGATATGCCCATTAGTAGTCTCTTCAAATTAGGTATGTCCTTCACCGCCACGCTAAC
>BRYE01000017.1:16687228-16689728 GCA_030159115.1 Actinidia arguta var. hypoleuca | reverse complement strand
GAGGGCAACCAAGACAACAACCCTTTATCTCCTTAAACACTTGTAATATTTTTTATTTTTTTTTATTTTTTTTATAATGTAATGGCAAGATGTAACCCTTCAAATTCTAATGAAAACTTTTCCTTTTTCACGTGATCTCTCCTTTTATAACAATGCATTTGTTCTACTTGGCAATATCATTCTTGATGAATCTGACGAGATGAATTCGGCTAACAAAAACAGTTAGGCAGATAAATTTGGCGAACATAACTTGAATATCCAGCGAATAAAACTACTAGGTGAACATATTAAGTATAATTCACCTCAATTTGGCAATTATCAAACTTAAATCATGGCAATCAGACTAGCTTGGTGATCTTAATGCCTTGAAGAAATTTTGAAATTCTCAAAAACTTTTATACATTGGCATATTGGTTTGGTAATAAAAAAATAAGTAGGCGATCTTTTGATATTGGCAACATCAATGAGATAAACTAATTGATTTAATTCGATTAAATGGCAAAAATAGAGAAAATGGCAACATTCTACTCAGGTGAAATTGGCGATATGACTCATTTGGGCGAATTTAACTCTTTTTGGTGAAATAACAAAATTGAACTAGAAAATTTGTTATTTTATTAAGATAACCATAACCACATTGTTTTTGGAAATCAAAACCACAACTACATGGAGATTTGGCGAAATAAAAACTTTGACAATTTCTCATTACTCAAGCGACCTTCATGATATAGCGACCAAAGGAACTATTAGTAATACTTTTTCAAATGCTCAGTATTTCAGGGACTCATGTCATCCAGCCAATAAGTTATTGGCCTCGATACCTTGACAATTTTATAGGGGTCTTCCCACGTACGGCCAAGTTTCCCAGCATTAGGCTCCTTCGTAGATAAAGTGACTTTCCTCAAGACCAAGTCACCAAGAAGAAATGATCTATGATTAACCCTTTGGTTATAGTATTTGGCAACTTGATGCCTGTAAGTAGCTTGGCGTACCTCAGTTCACTCCCTCTTTTCGTCAAAGAGATCAAGGTTAAGCCTTAGCTCGGTGTCATTGTTCTCCTTGTCGGCATTCTTATCTCCACTGGTATGACTAATTATATTCCATATACCATTGAATACGGCGTATCGCCCCTAGGGATCTTGCTCGTCGTGTGCTAATCCCATAGTATGCTGGGGAGGTCTTCTGCCGATTCACTTTTGGATTTTTCCAACCTCACCTTCGGATTCCTCAAGATGGTTATGTTAGTGACTTTCACTTGACCATTTTCTTAAGGATGATCAAGTGAGGAGAAATGGTTGGAGATGACAAGATCCGAGCAGAATAGTTTGAATCCATCGTTATTGAATTGCCTTGCGTTGTTCGAGATAATAATATTGGGAATTTCAAAACAACAAATGATGTGTTTCCAAACAAAGTTATTGGTGTTCTTCTCAGTGATTTTGTCGAGAAGTTTTGCCTCTATCCACTTCGTGAAATAGTATCAGAAACTTCCTCTATAATGGAGTCTGAGGTAGAGATCCAAGTATGTCTATTCCCCATTGAGCGAATGGCCATGAACTGGTCATTGGCACCATCTTAGTATAGGGGAGATGACTGATTGGAGTAAACATTTGGCACTTATCACATTTCTTGGTGAATGTCACTGTATCTCGTTCCATCTTAGGTCAAAAATATTCTTGGCAAATAGCCTTCCTTACCAGTGACCTAGCCTCGACATAATTTTTGCATATGCCTTCATGAATCTCTCTAAATACGTAATCTGTTTTCTCAGGTTAGAGACATCTCAGGAGTGATCCTAAGAAAGACCTCTTGTATAAAGTTTCATGGAGAAGGAAAATCTAGTTGATCGATATTGGATCCGACATGCCTATAGTCTATCTGATGATAGCTTCCCGTCCTAGAGATACGTGATGATGTTGTCCATCCAAGTTGGAGCTGCTGCTACTTGGCAGATAGTCTTGGTGACATTAATACTTGGATTTGGTAAGAATTCTGAGGTAAACTCGAAGGCTGAGGCTAGATTAGCCAAGGCATCAGATTTCTTGTTTTCCTCTCTAAGAATTTGGCAAATTTTGAAATCTCTGATCTTCATTGAAATGGCCTTTACCTCATCCAGGTAAGCCACCATTCAGAGATCCTTGGCGAGATAATCCCTTGAACTTGACTCACCACAAGTTGAGAATCACTGAAGGTGCCCAATGATTCTACTCCCAATTCTGTTGCAACCTTTAATCTGGCAAGGAGAGACTCATATTCAGCCTCATTGTTGGTGGCTTTTAATCAAATGTGTATAGCATACTCCATCTGCTCACCTGATATGAGAACAAGTTTTGCGCCACACCCATGCTAGTTGGATGACCCGTCTAGGAACAGCTTCCATCTAAAAAGTTCATCATCTTGGTTTTGATCTTCTAGGATCTCTATCTCGAGATCTAGAGCAACGTCATGTGTAAGTTCAGCTATGAAATCAGCCAACGCTTGATGGTTGATTGCCATCCTT
>BRYE01000017.1:16674728-16679728 GCA_030159115.1 Actinidia arguta var. hypoleuca | reverse complement strand
TAAGTTAAGCATATTATTTAGCATGATGGTTATCATATTAAGCATGGCATACATGGTGAACATGGCATAAGGCAAAAAAATGATTAGCACCTCAATTCAAAATAGAACTTCAATACTTTTGATTAAGGAAGTTTTCAAGACAGAATTTTCTAAAACAACTAGTCTAAGCAACTTAAACGAACACCAACTTAAAGACTAAAAACACAAAGGAAACAAAACAAGAAATCTTCTTTCTTCTGCCCCTTTGGGGCTTCATCAATAAGGAGGGGCACGATAAGGAGGCCGAAGAGGAGCGTTAGAAGCATCGAATGGTGGAGGTGGAGGAGGAGGAGGAATGATATTTACCCAAAGACTCTCCAATTGGGTCTCAATGTTAGCCATTTGATTTAAGTATTGTTGATTAAAGGTTATTTGTTGCTCGTATAGGTTTTCATATAAATCCCTGAGCCTATAAATATATTTCTCTTGCTTTTCTTGGTTTTGGAGTAGTTGCTCAAGTTGTTTAGTATGCTCTTCTTGGCGCTGCTCCATCCGCTCCATTGACTCATTCAACTTGCCAAAGTACTTGAGAAACCACGTCGAAGGCCCTCCTTGTGATAAAGTCCCTTCTTGCAAGGGATGCCCTTCATGCATGGGAAACTCCTCTTGCATAAGATCCTCTCCATGCATTGTGTGCTCTTCATGCAACATTTCTTCTTCTTGCAATTTAAGTTGAAAGATTTGAACATTTGGATCCTCATGGGTTTCCTCAATTTGTGGTGAAGGGATCTCAAGGTTTCTTTAAATCTCCATACGTTGGCAGTTGCTTCCCTCTTGTCCCTCTTCTTCCTTGGTAGAGTCAATACTTATACCCCTTTTTTAATCGTGGTTATTGAAAACCTTTTGCTTATAAATTGATTTCATTGTTCACTAACTTTTACTCGAAAGTGACTAGAAACCTTAGTTAAAATAGCACCATAAGGTAAGGTTCAACTACTATGGTTTATTACGTTAACCATCTATTTGAGTATGATGTAGTTTAGATTTAGGGGTTCATCTATCACAACCTTATAGATTATGAAAGCATCCATATTGGTTACTTGATTGTAGTGCCTCCTTGGGAATTATGTTGTGGGCTATGTACTTATGGAACAACCAAAACTTCTTTTTCAGCTCATTGGTTTGGGTGACCCCTATGGCTCCATTTTGGCAATGATCTCATTCAGGCTTTTCTTATTGACATATTGATCAAGCTGGCTCGGTTTGCTAATGAAAATGCACTCCCTAGATTTAGCAATCTCGGTGATCTCAGATAAGATCATGAGATTTAGAACTATCTAACTCTTGAGTCTATTATGTACTCAATATTATCTAGGTTTCCTACTTCGAAATTGTAGTAGAAGAACCTTATAAGTTAGTGTACACGTCTTTTGGAAGAGGTTGGAATCCATTCCAACCTAGTGCATCCATTGGGGCCAGCATCTTCTAATAATATTTGAAAGGGAAGCTCCTCTCAAATTTGCATCCCGTGACGATTGGTCTATCTTTGAATTCAAGAATCCAAGTCCTTTGGATGTCTATAGATTTGAACATCCTTGGCTTGAAGACCATTTTTGGTTCTACTTGGTTGGTGTCCTTACCCCTCGGGTCATTGGAAGCATGTTTGGTTCTTGGGCGTATCATGGTTGAGAGTGTTTGAGATTTTGAGGGTCTATGGTTTTGATGGATGGGATGATGAATAAAGAAGAGAATATAGCTTATTTATAGGAGGGAGACTTGAAACCTTTAGTTTTCTAAGAACTTGAATGGTCTTCGGCTTGTGAAGAGTCTTGATGAATTTGAAGAGTTTCGAAACTCTGTCTATTCCTATTTTGCCGCCTCTATTGCAAATTCGATCAACCAAAGTTGTAGGTTCAGTTGACACCTACCTGAGGTTTGTCGATCAAAATTTTAGGGGTTCAAAAGGTTGAGACAATCTAGAAGATGAAAATCCCTAGGCTTGTAACACTCATTGAGGAATTTGATTAGATTAGGGTTAGAGAGAGTAATAGATAGCTATTAAGAAGAATAAATGTTTAGAAGAAGTAAGTTGTTAGAATTCAATTTAATGCTCCAAAAAAAATGTGAACTTTCAGGATTCTGCTGTTTCAGCACTTTTTGTCGCCAACTTCGATCAACCGAAGTTGACCATTCAATCGACAGAACTTTTGATTTGGTCGGCCGAGGTTTTATCAGTTTCTGTAAATTTTGACAGTAATTCATTTGAGCCTAAATTGAGCTTTTCTACCTATTTTCTTTCTGCCCATAAGTCACAATTTACATATAGCATGTGTGGAACATGATTCTTTTAATCATTTACTTTTATATCAAAATTTGATACTTCTGTGCACATTCTTGTCAAGACATAGAATTAAATTAAATCAATTGTAGCATTCTAAGCATATGATCAAATTGAACTAAGTTTAGACTCATATAAGTTTTGTTGGAGTTCATTTCATTATAGAACAATTTTGATAGAGACTATTCGTTCTCAATTTTAACTAACTCAAATGATATGAATTTTATTAAGAATTCAAAAATGCTCACACTGGTTGAGACATACCAAGTTCACATCTAATGAAGTAAAATATTTTCTCATCAAGGAGTTATGTAAAAATATCCTGCAATTGCTTGTTAGTGTGTACATATATAAGTCATTTTCATTTAAAAACTTGCTTAGTCTTTCATTCCTAGCTCTTGGAGCTTGCTTTAGCCAATAGAATCCTTTCGAGAGCTTGAATACATGGTTTGGGAATTCATGATTCTCGAACACCAGAGATTATGCCACATACATCTCATCGATAATGTATTCATTTAAAAAAGCACTCTTTATATCCATTTGATAGAGTTTAAAGTCCATATAGCATGCAAATGCAAGTAACATTCATATAGCTTCTAATCTAGCTACGGGAGCAAATGATTCATCAAAATCTATCCCTTTTTATTGACTATACACTTGTGCTACAAGTCTAGCTTTATTTTTAATGATAATTACGAATTCATCAAATTTATTTCTAAATACCCATTTAGTGTCTATTATAGGTTGATTGATTGGTCTACGTACTAGTGTCTAAACTTTGCTTCTTTCAAATTGATTTAGTTCTTCTTGCATTGCTAAAAATCAATATTTATCGAATTTGGCTTCATAAAAATTTTTAAGTTCTATTTGAGATAAAAATGCAAGATTTTCACAAATATTTCTAATAAAATTTCTAGTAGTTTCCCCTCTTGATGGATTATTAATAATGAGATTTGTTGGATGGTTGTGAATGAATCTCCATTCCGTTGGAAGACTTAAATTTTTACCATCTTGCTTTTAAGTCTTCATTTGAGGTAGTACTACTTCTAGTTGGATTCTTTTTCATCGGCTTCTTTGTGAGTCTCTTGACTTTCTTAAGAAATCCCAAGATTCTCCATTTTTTCTTTAATTCTTGCATTTTTTTAGATGGCTTTGATGGGTAGATCATTAGATTCATCAAATACAACATGTACAGTTTCTTCAACTACTAAATTTTGTTTATTGAAAATACGAAATACTTTGCTTGTTGTTGAATATCCTAAGAAAATAGCTTCGTCTAATTTTAAATCAAATTTACCTAAGTTATCCTTGTCGTTGTTTAATACATAGCATTTGCACCCAAAAGCATCAAAAAAATATATGTTTGGTTTTCTTCCTTTCCAAAGTTCATAAGGGATTTTATTTAGTATAGGCCTAATCATGACTCAGTTTATAAAAAAACATGCAGTTTTTACCGCTTTGGTCCAAAAGTACTTTGGAAGGGAATTTTCACAAAGCATGGTTCTCACTATTTCTTCTAAGGTTCTATTTTTCCTCTCAACAACTCCATTTTGTTGAGGGATTCTAGGGGCCGAGAAATTATGCCATATTCCTAGTTCATCACAATATTGAGTAAAAGACTCATTTTTAATTTCTCTACCATGGTCGGTTCTAATAATTAAAATAAGGTACAACAGATGAGCAACTCGTACCTCACCACTCTAAATCGAATAATAAATACAATGAAGCTCTCTTGTTCTTGAGTGATCTAGCTCTATTTGATTTTTTATACAATCAACTTCACAATAAAATAAATCAAAGGATTGAAGTCTAAAAGTAAGTGAGTATAGCAAGTTAAGGCACTTCAATGCCTTCCCAACAACCTCAAGACTTTTATTTATAAACCAAAAATAAATTTGAGTCATTGCATCATTAAATGCATCTAATACAGCAATTCTGATTGAATCTTAGTCGTTGAATTTTGATTTGGACGTGCAGGATTAGCTTTTTTCAAACTTCGGTCATGAATTTCGGTCGACCGAACTTTAACTTCAGACGTAAATACATTGAATTTTCGGTGGCTTGCGTATTGTATCTGTGGAGGGATTTACAACTTCGGTCATGCGTATTTCAACTTTCAGTCGACCGAACTTGAACTTCGGTAGACAATGAACTTGAATTACAAAGAGCCCTATATTGCTTTATTTTGACTTCCCGTACTTCGGTTGTGCCTTCTGAACTTCGGTCAACTAAATATAAACTTCGGTCATTAATGAACTAAGTTTCCAGAGAGCAAGTCTATTTAGATCCTTTGATTTTTCTAGCATTCGGCTAACCTTCATATAGGTTTGGTCGTGACTTCTGAACTTCGGTCGACCAAATGTGAAGTTCGATTGTCCATGAATTGAAATTCCAATGAGCAATTTGAACAATTATTTTATTCTTTTAAGCTTCGGTTGAGTCTTCCAAGTTTCTATTGACAAGTTCGGTCGACCGAACTTTTGATAATAGCAGTCTTGCTTTGTTTCAGTTATCAGATTAATATATTGAATGATTAATTTGAGTTTGAATGATGAATTCATTCTTTTATCTCTTTCATATGCACAATAACATTAAATATGACTTGTGGAGAGTTTCAACTCTCACTTTAATCATGAGTAAGCCTTCCTTTAATACCATTGTTACTTCCTTTCAAAAATTTGAA
>BRYE01000017.1:16654728-16657228 GCA_030159115.1 Actinidia arguta var. hypoleuca | reverse complement strand
TTATATTAGAGTTCGGTTATGTCTAGATATTAATTATCATGTCATGTTAGTGAGTAAATCGCTAACTTAATCATACTTTTAAGACATGCCTAGTAATTAACTTATCACGTTATCGACGTCTGGACCCAAACATGCGAATAGTACAACAAATTTCACCGCACAAATTATCCTCTAATAGTGATATGCCCTTGGGATTCCCCGCAACCATTATGCATCGACCGAGATTTGGTGTGAAGACACTATCAAACTTGTTATAGAGCGACAGTTCAACAGTAGTGTTCGCTCTAGCTCGGCCGAGATTGATATAGAATAATTTATTCTCTTATAGAAGCTTTGAACCTTTGATGCCCAATTGGAGATCGGACCTGCACTAGGGAGTTCCTCCGAGCCAGGCTTCTCTAAAGTTTGTTTGGAGGCATTTTAAACTATTATTATTGTAGAATTTGTCGTAAAAATGAAAATAGTAAAAAATCATGTTAGTTGGATATTTCTTGATTTTTCTATTTAATTTCTTCTAATTCTGTAATAATTTTACAAAAAAATTCCGTTTTCAAACTATTTGTATAACTCGTCTCTATGTTTAGTTTTTAGAGTTAATTTTTTTAAATAGTTTTCAAAATAATATAGTTGTTTTATGATTTTGGGAAGTTTTTATAAAAAAAACACGGATTGTCAAAAAAATTAAAAAGATATTTTTAAATTCTCAAAAATTATGTTCACTAATTAAATGAGTAATATGTGAACAATGAATGTTTTTGCTTTAAAAAATAATTCTAAAAAATTAATTCTGAAGACTCAGCCAAACAAAAATGGGTGACCTATAAGTTTCAGCATTGCAAAAGCGCCAACTTAATTTGAATCAAAATTGCATGCTGAACATGCATGCAATTTTGGTATAAAGTACAAAAATGCCAATTTAGCTAAATTCAATGTCTCAAGCATTTTCTCCACTTATAGAAACTCTAAGGATTGGTTTGATTATAGTGAAGATTGCGATTAAAAATAAAAGTAAAAGGAAGTTATAAAAATTATTTTACAATTCGGATTATGTTTATGAAAAAGTGAAAAATCATAAACAACATAGGAAGTCATAAAATAGTTGGTTAGTTTCATTGGGAAATAATTTCAATTATTTTCAATGATAACATAAAGTCAATTTGTTTTACCAATTCAATTAACCTATTTTACCATGAACAAAATATGTTGGGCACATTTGATTACCTGTTTCGTTTTGTTTGGATAACTTAGATTATTTTTGTTTTTATTGAAAGCGTCTTTTGATAAATAAATAAAAAATTACAAGAAAAATCACTAAAATCCGTATTGTTCTACAATAAAATTTAAAATTTAGATTCTAGATTCTAGTAGTAGTTTTTTTTTAAAATATATATATTTTTTTAATTTTTTATTTTATTTTTCTGATTCGTTTAATCAAGACAAATTAAAAATATATAAAAATTAAATTAAATTTTTCTAAAAAAAGTTAATTATAACCAAAAATAATAGAAAATAATATGATTCATAATTTTTTTCTGAATTACTCATATGACGTTAAAATAAAAGTAAAGCATAAATTAATTTTGTTGCATTTGTCACAAGATCTGGCATTTTGTGTAATTATGACTCAAACAACAACGTAATTGTGATGACCTCCAGATACCCAAGCTGCTCCACGCAAGGCTGGGCCGCATCACGCCGTTCCCGTGGTCCTTTTTTCTTAAAAAAATTTTTTTTTTACGTGTGTGAAAGCAAAACGTGTACATTTATTTTTAGAGTCAATAAAAAATTAATATTAAATTCATTCAAAATACATGCACGTATCGGTAGAAAAATTGTACCTGTCATATCATTCATACATACTGGTTCAAAAAGCCTTAGACATTCTGGTCCGGGCTAGACAACATCAACTCTATTGTTCTTGTTATATATCATGATGTAATCTATCTTAAATTTTATATTGTTCAAAATGAATTTCAAAACGTGTGGTTCTATCGATCTACTTCATTCCCTTATCACCTGAAATATTGTCATAAATAATATTCTTAAGCACATTTGCTTAGTGTATAACCATAATCTTAAACATAGGTTTGATATACATATCAAAGTCATGAATATACCATGTTAGATGTGTGTAACAAATTGTTGACCTGATAGGCAACCCAAGAGGGGGGTGAATTGAGTTTTTCAAACTTAATTGGTAATTTATAATTAATTGCTTTAATAACAATGAATGGAAAATGCTATAAGAAGATTAATGCAAGAAATGCAATAAAGGAGCAATAGTAATGATAGGAGAGAGCACACCAAATTTATCAAGGTTCGACCACGACTCGTGATCTACGTCCTCCCAAGACCTCCGCAAGATCTTCTTCCACTATTTGTAATCCGCAATTACAATGTGGGGGTTGGTTGTTCAAGTGCCCAACTCACTTTTACACCAAGTGATTTTGTCCAAGCTCCACTAAAACTTCCTAGTGTTTTACTTACAAGAAGAAACACT
>BRYE01000017.1:16607228-16612228 GCA_030159115.1 Actinidia arguta var. hypoleuca | reverse complement strand
TAAAAATTTGGGAGAGCAACCAATGTCTCCATGTATTACTTGAATGTCTGGACAAATTCGAACTTCCTCCCGATCCAAACCCGCCGTGTATTTCCTGAATGTCTCCAGCAGTAGGTCGATTATCGCCGTATCTTTTTTCCTGTGAATTGGGGGAAGGGCGATCACCAACATACTTTCTCAGATACCCTCGTTTGATGAGGTCGGCTATTTACTCCTTTAGATGAAAGCAGTCTTCTGTGTTATGGCCATGGTCTCGGTGAAACTCGCAATATTTATTTTTATTTCTCTTCCAGGGATCAGTCTTGATTTTCGAGGGCCACTTGACGAACTCTTCATGCTTGATCCCTATAAGAACTTGGGCAATAGGAACATTAAGCGGGGGTAACACCATCTCTATGCGGCGAGGTGGGGTACGAGGTCACCTATCATTGGTCCGTCTCAAGTCTTGATTAGGCTTCTTGCTCCTCCGTTCATCGTCCCTATAATCAGATAACCTTGTATCAGGCTCTTTTCTCTTATGGTCATCCTTTCCTCTTCGCCTTCGTTTGGCTTCGGCCAATTCCTCCGCGGCGATGTATTTATCGGCTTTATTTTGGTGAACGGACAATGTCTCCGGAATATTCTTGGACAAAGAATCAAATAAGGGACCTAGGCGAAGCCTCTCCATCATTGCCATGACGACCACTTTGTCACTGGGATCTTCAACTTCTAGTATGGCCTGATTAAATCGTTTCAAATAATCCTTCAGGTTCTCTGTTTCCTTTTGGTGGATAGTGAAAAGGTGAGATGCATTCTTCTGCCTGACCCTGCAGCTTATGAAATTAGCGACGAAAAGTCTGCTCAGATCACCAAATGAATCGATGGTTCCGGGAGATAACTTCCGGAACCATGACCTCGCTGACCCTTTCAGTGTAGCGGAAAAAGCTTTGCACATGACTTCGTCCGAGTACCCTTGAAGATGTATCAGGTTTTTATAAGAATTCAGGTGATCCATAGGATCTGTTTTGCCCTCGTAGATCCCGAGCTGAGTAGGTAGTTTGAATCTAGATGACACCTTGGCTCTCATTATCCTTTGGATGAAAGGTGGTTCAGTTTGTCTGATCAAAGCGTCTACGGTTATCGGGGCACTGGTCCCCATGTTGATGGCGTCCAAGCGGGCGTCCATGTCCCTAATCTTCTGGAAAATGGATATATCTTGGCGCCCTGATTCTTGATGGATCCGATGAGGAGATCTACCTCGCCTTACCGCTTCGCTTTCCCGCCCTGGTGTCTTGCTGGATGATGATCCTAATGATGGGCTTCTTGGGCTCATCTCTTGTCGAGGGCGAGGACTAGGAGAATGACAGCGCTTGTCTCGACCGGTGCTATGGTGACTTTGAGATTCATTCCCTGATAGATGAGAACGACGAGGAGCCGGAGGAGGTGGCGGGCGATTATTCGTGGTGAGGTGCTGTATGAGGAGGGCGTTATTTTCGTTCATGATTCTCATTTGTTCGGCCATCCCACGTATCTCATGATGAAGGCCCTCTAGATCTGGAGCTTGGCTAGCGTTAGCCATTGGATGGGATCTGTTCTCTAGAGGGCTGCTGATGCTTGGTCTAGATAATAATCGGTTGCGTAGGTGCATAGGGTAAAGAGAACTATCGTTCCCACAGACGGCGCCAAACTGTTGTGGTAAAAATCTGGGAGAGCAACCAACAGTCAGAATTACTCCTCGGCCTCGGCGCTGGATCTCGGCTAAAGCTAGGCGACCTGTACAACAATGAGCAAAAGTAATCGACCGGGGTGAGGCCGCTCAAAACCCCTCCGGCGTAAGAATCAGACCAAGGCGATCAGGAGAATATTATAGGCAATGTGGGTGAGCACAATAATAAGTGCGTGTGGTGCCTGTGTTGAGCCTACCTTTTTGGTTATGGGGAGCGACCTTTATATAGACGGAGTACTGAGCCGTGTCAGTAAATCATGGCGAGTTCCTCGGAAGGATAAGCATTGGAGGATATCCCAATAAAATCTGGAGACTAGTATCAGGGTGCCATCTGTTGATCAATCCGTAATTATAGGCGTTGTTATGGAGCTGGAGTTTATTGGAGACAGTTCTCTTGTAGAGGTGGAACTCTTCATGAAGGTGGACTCCAATTGGGCAGAGGAATGACGGAGGAGGAGTCTCATGGCAACAGATTTCTAATGGAGATGGAATCCTTTTGGAGAAACAAGTCTGTTGTGGAGACGTTTCTCCTTTAGGCGAGATGAACCACCTTGCCCAAAGGCGATCTGGTGTAACCGTTCGTAAAGATGAAGCGGAGCTCAATTTTTTAAAAGTACGAGGCGACCAGGAAGGTGTGTTGGGAACATTAGGGCGACGTGCCTTGCTCGGAGTATATTGGATTTAGGACTTGTCCGAATTATCCCACATCAACTTGTAAATTATAATTTTGTAAAACTAGCAAGTTTTATGCTTTCACTTTTAAAATTAAATAAGCATTTTAGGATATTTCAAACTAAAAAGTTGAACAAAATAAAATGAGACAAAAGTCGTAATAGACACTTGTTACCAAAAAGAAATCATTCTTAGAAGTAATAAACATTTGTTGAGAATATGTTAAATAATAAAATTATTTTTTTACCAGTTTAAGTTTTCGAATGAGTTGGTGGTCTGGAATTTACATATACTAATTTGGGTGGTTTACCCAAGTAACGTGGGACAAGTTTTTTTTTGGGTCAAATGATAATTTTTTATTATTAATAGTAGAAAGAACCATTACAACATACAAAAAATTTATCTAAAGGAGAAAAAAATCCATCAAAGAGGGTCACTCACAGCTCTACAAGCACTCACAGCTCTACAAGTCACATATCAAACTTCAATCTGACAAAAATTGGGTCACCAGGTACAATCGTAACAAAAGGCAAAAAGCCCTCTCCAAACAAACAACTCCCACATAGGAAAATTTATTCTACTAGAGAAAAAAAAAAAGATTCGTCTCTATTATACCTTAACAACCAGATCTGCTGGTATTGTGTCCAGTGGACGTTAGTCACAAGGTAATACCGACGGAAGAGGAAGATCTGTGAAAAAGGAAAATGATATATCACATGGAGATGATGGGGGTTACCCATTCGCCGCTCTACTAGAAAGAGTCTCTTAGAGAGACAAACTACTGTGGGACAAGTCTAACACACTTGTGAATAAGTAAAATTTATATTTGAATATTCATTAAAAGAGTAAGATCCCAACCATAATTTTTTTTTTTTGATTTCATTAATCAATCATTTACCAAATTATCCGAGTGTGGCAGTAATTTCAGCCAGCTTTTTAGGAGTTTTTTTTTATATAGTAAAATTATCTCTGTTTTGTCAATCTTATTAATTTACAAGTGTATGTGAGCTTAGACCACCATGTCTTAGAAAAAGCTTAAGACTCACTTACATCTACATCTATTTGAAAAGTTCATAAAATATATTAAAATAAAAAAAAAAGCTGAATACACTAGTCATTGCCAACCTAGGAACTGAGATATTGCTTACAAGAAACTATTATTTTATTTTTCTAAGATCTTTCTTGATTTCAATAATTAATTAATAGTTGGGTGGGTGGGTGGAGCACAATTGGAGGCATTGCACAGACATTAGGGATAAAATGTTGGTGGAATTGAGCTGCTCATACATTTTTCAACACTTCCAAACACACATCTATAAGAGAATAAAATAGGATAAATTTCACTGAGCCCCCCTGAAAATTCTGACAAATACAGATATCTTTTATGTGATTTTTGAAATATCAATGACTTCTTTTACTTTTAAAACTATTATGAAGATTCTCCATTTGCCGTTAATTTAACTTAGATAACGTAAATTTTTGACAAAAATGACAAAAATACACTTATATACGGTTGCCTTTTTTCTTTTCTCAATATAGCCATTAAAATAGACAAAACTTATTATTTTCTTAGTACACTCCCATTCATTTTTTTTACAAGATCAATCACTTTTATTAGTTTATTATTTTTTATTCAATTAATTCAAATTTGGTTCATTTATCTTATTTTTTGATACTTCCGAAAGATAAAAAAGTAAATTAATTTGATTAGAAAATACGGTCACTAAAAATAATTGGCTTATTTTGGTCAATAGTGAAATTTTCTATTTTGTTAGTATTCGTAATTCTATAATAAAGATAATTGTTTTTTAAATTTTTTAATCAATTACTAGAAAATAAAATGCTCAATAAAAATTACTAAGTTTTTTCATAAAAAGTAAATTTTGAAATCATTGGGTGACAAAAGAAAAATCTAAAGGTAAAATCTATATGGGGGCATTCTAAAAGGAAAAAAAAGAAAAGATAAACTATATTTATTTTAATTGGTGTACTAAGAAATGAAAAGTGTAGTCCTAATGGTACTTTTGTTATTTTTGCCTAAAAATTAGCGCTATTTGGCTCAAATTGACGGGATTAATGTTGATATTAGTTTTAAGATTAAGGAATATAAGTGATATTTTAGAAACTACGGGATAGACAACTGTATTTGTGAGAAACTCCAGAGAATGTCAGTGAAATTTTCCCAATAAAATAAAAACACCCAAAAAAAATCTTTCTAGAGAGAGATGGGGGAGATTGCGTGAGAGACAGATTGGTTTACACGCCTTTATATTCCTCAACTAGTCAATTGGCGCTCACTAATGAGACCCACCTCTGCCGTCCCCCACCACGATAGTTAATGACTCTCATCCTCAAAATATATATATATATATACACATACAAAAACAAAAAGCTATTACTATATGTTATTGAATTTTTATTACAATTTTATGAGGTTCATGATTTTTACGCTCTTATTTTCTTCAAATGCATTTCTGTTTTGGGCTGTCTAGATAAAATTACAAAAATGTCGTAATATTCCTATTTTCTAAATTACGTTTGCTAAGAGGTTTTAAGTGCACATAAGATAATTTTACTTACTAAAGACTGAAAAAGGACATCCATTTGGAGGAAAAAGAAGTGT
>BRYE01000017.1:16592228-16597228 GCA_030159115.1 Actinidia arguta var. hypoleuca | reverse complement strand
AGTAGACAAGTGCCTACCATTCTTCAAGATTCTAAAGAAGAATAGAGTTTTTGAATGGACGAATGAATCCGAGCTAGCGTTTAAGCAATTAAAGGAGTATCTTGGATCGCCTCCCTTGCTCACAGTTCCTACTACTGGCAAGGAACTCATTGTATACCTATCTATGTCGTCAACAATAGTAAGTGTAGTGCTTGTCCGAGAGGAGGACAAAGTTCAAAAACTAGTATACTGTGTCAGCAAAGTCCTCTTGGACAAAGTTCCTACTACTGACGAGGAGCTCATTGTATACCTATCTGTCTCGTCAACAACAGTAAGTGTAGTGCTTGTCCGAGAGGAGGACAAAGTTCAAAAACCAGTATACTATGTCAGCAAAGTCCTTATGGAGGCTGAGATAAGATACCTAAAAATTAAGAAGCTCTCATATGCCCTTCTGATAGCCGCTAGAAAGTTTTGCCACTATTTCCATGAACATCCTCCAGCGACCTGACACCTCGGGAAGGCTCCTCAAATGGTCCATTGAGTTAAGTGAGTTTCATATTGATTATAAACAAAGGATGGCAATCAAGGCCCAAGCATTGACCGACTTCATAGATGAATTTACACATGATGTTGCTCTAAAACTAGAAGTAACTCTCCCTGAGGTGGAAGCTCTAGAAAAGCAAAACCCAGATGAGAACCTAGCCAAATGAAAATTGTTAGAAGATAGATCATCCAACTAGCACGGCTGTGGTGCGGGACTTGTCCTCCAGACTCCATCAGGTGAGCAAATGGAATACGCCATTCACATCGCGTTCAAAGCCACCACCAACGAAGTTGAATATGAGGTTCTCCTCACCGGACTAAGAGTTGCAATAGAATTGGGAGTAGAATCCTTGAACACCTTCAGTGACTCCTAACTTGTGGTAAATCAAGTCCAATAAGATTATCTTGCTAAAGATCTCTGAATGGGGGCCTACCTAGATGAGGTAAAAAATATATCCATGAAGATCAAAAACTTCAATATTTGCCAAATCCACAAAAAGGAAAAGAAGAAAGCTGATGCTCTAGCTAACACTGCCTCAACCTTTGATTTCAACTCAGATAGTAATATACCTTTGGAATTCTGGTCCAACCCAAGTATTGAGGTCGCCAAAATCGTATGTCAATCAAAAGCTAGTCCGACGTGGATGGATGACATTATTGCGTACCTCCAAGATGGAACTTTGCCTTCAGACAAGCTCCAAGCTTGCCGAATCCAATACCGATCTTCCATATTTTGTCTACTTCATGGAATTTTGTACAAAAGGTCCTTCTCAGGACCACTTCTAAAGTGCCTCCAACCAGAAGAAGCAAAGTATGTACTCATAGAAATCCAAGAAGGTATTTACCAAAATCACTTTAGAGTGAGGTCACTGGTTAAAAAAAATGTTTGTCAAGGATACTTCTAACCTCAAATGGAGCAAGACGCAATAGTTTTCACCAGGAAATATGACAAGTGCTAGAGGTTTGCTCCAATAAGTCGCCTTCCTCATACCGAGATGGTGCCAATGACTATTCCATGGCCATTTGCTCAGTGAGGTATAGATATACTCGGGCCACTACCTCAAGCTCCATTGCAGAGGAAGTTCTTGATTATCGCCATAAACTATTTTTCAAAATGGATAGAAGTATAGCCTCTCTCCAGAATCACTGAGAGGATCGCTAAAAAATTCATATGGAAGAATGTCGTCTGTCAGTTTGGAATTTCCAAGGTTATTATCTCGGACAATGTCAAACAATTCGACAATGACGGATTCAAGTTATTCTGCTCGGACCTCGCAATCTCCAATCACTTTTCCTCGCTTGGTCATCCTCAAGCAAATGTTCAAGTAGAAGTCACCAACCGAATAATCCTGAGGAATCTAAAGGCGAGATTAGAAAAATCAGAAGATCTACTGAGCATACTCTAGGCATACCATACAATGAGCAGAATCTCTATAGGTGAGATGCTATTTTCTATGGTATATAGGACAAAATTAGTTATACCGGTGGTGATAGGAATACCAAACTTCAGAACCTCAAATTTTGACAAGAAAAATAATAAAACTGAGCTAAGGATTAACCTTGATCTCCTCAATAAAAAGAGAGAGCGAGTTGAGGTATGCCAAGTAGCCTACAAACACCAAATCGCCAAGTACTACAACAAGAGAGTCAAACACAGATCTTTCTTGCCTGGTGACCTAGTCTTGAGGAAGGTCACTTTATCTACAAAGAACTCAACGCCGAAAAGCTCGATCTTACATGGGAAGGCCTCTACAAGGTTGTCAAAGTTTTCAGGCCGGAAAACTATTGGTTAGAAGACATGAGTGAAAAAACGCTCCCTTATCCCTGGAATATTCACTTGAAGAAATATTACCAGTAATCATGCTGGTCGCCGTGAAAAGAAGGTCGCCTATACTATGTGGTGTAACCAAAATCTATGATGTCACCAAACTCCATATGGAGTCGCCCAGATCGCCATAGTTTTGTTTTTTCCAAATCTCCATCTATGTACGATTTTAATCACCAAACTCCTTGTTATGATTGCCAATTTTTATATAATAAAATCTCTCCAGTTTGATTTTATTGCCAATATTCACCAGTGAGTTATGTCGCCAATTTCAAAAGTTTTGATACACCAATTGTATTATCGCCAATATTAAGATTGCTCATTCATTGATCGCCATCTTGATCGCCATTTTTGTCATCACCAATATTTAGTTTGTCAGTTTTGTATCGCCAATATCAAAGTATCTCATTATTAAGAAATGAAAAGGTATCTTGGTCGTCAGATGACTGAATCGCTTGATTATTTATTTCACCATGATGACGTCTAACATTTGCACAATATAAAGCAACTTGAACCCGCCTTAGATTGTCTATTAATCAAGCTCGCCAAGTTAATTCGATCGCCATGATTAAGTTTGAAATTTTTCTTATTAAGGTAGATGGACTTAATCGGTTTGCCAAGCAGTGTTACACGCCAATTGATCAGGATTTTATCTCGTTGATACAAGCAGAAAGTATGCTATAAAGGAGAGACCAACTAAAGATGTGAAAAAAGAACTACTTTTCATTCATTAAAATGTTTAGGAGATTACATGTCGCCAGTACAAGGAAAGAAGGAAAATAATTTACAAAAATATACAAATACTCAAGGGGAGAAGGGGCTGGTATCGCCATTCTCCTTGTTCTCCCCCTTCTTCCCTGACTTATCCTTCTCTTTCTCGAGCAGATTGTGATCAATACCCATGTCGTCTAGGTTGATGCCGAGGTTAGGATAGTGATAAGCTAGTTGCCTCTTGTCGAAGTTGAAGCCCTCACCAAAGTATTTGCCAGCTAGGGATTACATTACCTTTAAAAAATTATCTGAGGATTTGAACTCCTCGATGGCCTTCTTTTTGGCAAGAGCTTCTTTTGTCCTCAGTTCAGCCACCTCCGCCTCCAGCCTCGCCACATCCTTGTTTTTCTTACTGAGCTCAGCATTGGTCTTTTTCTCTTGCTTGCCAAGCTCGGCTAGGAGCCCTTCCAGCTCTATGGTCTAGCCATGAGTTCGGACCATCTCCATCTTAGCTGATTCCTCTCAGGAAATCTAGAAAAAGGCTTCATTCCATATGTCCCTACTTAAGATAGCTAAGGAAGACCCGAGCACGACCGCCTGCTACAAATAAGTTTCTGTGAGCACGTTAAATCAATAAAAGTATGAAAGCAAAAGCTAAGGATAAAAGTGAATAAATACCTGGCTGATGATGTGGACGAACTTGGTGAGTACTTGATCCAAAGAGAGTTTGTCCACCTTCTCCTTTTCAGCATGCAAAATCAACCCCGCCAAGATCTTTTCTTCCACTAAGGGACTCCCCAACACGGAGGTTGTAGGCCCAAAGGTGTCTTGGGGCTTGGTCAAGGTGCCCTCCTCGGGGCCACTAGCCGAGAAGTCTCCCTACTCGCCAACTTGCTCAATTTTGTTTTTTTGGCTTTGGGCAGTGGCATAGTTTCCTTCCCCTTGGAGTCAGCAGTAGGTTTGCCCTTTTTGGCAGGCGAGGTGTCAAGGACCTCATCCCGAAGTCTCTTCTCTTGGATCACCACGCCCTTAGATGATAGGGTGGCAACCTTCGACTTCTCCTCTAGTTGGCCAAGCTTCTTGAAGCTGGTCTTCTTGGACATAGCTACAAAAGGAAATAAAGATCAGTCATAAGAGAGATAAAATACTTGGGGAAAGAAAGAGATTGTACCATCTAATCTAAGTTCGGGGGCAGCCCTAGGTCTGACCAGGACTCTAATTTAAAGTCCGAACTTGAGCTCGAACTACTTGGTTCAAAACCTAGGACAGGGTCTCAAACTTTCCCCCCTAACCACCTTAGTAGGGTTAGATCAGGAAGGCGAGGTATCCTTATTTCCTTACAGATGGTTCTTATATATTCTACTGATTTATCTCGGGGGCTCTCATTCCATGGATGTTCATCTTGTGGGTGGCGGGACTCACCCTCATCGCTCGCAGAAGTAGCTGCGTCATCTATAGACTTGCCTTCAGCATTGTCCCCGCCACTAGATGACATCTCAGCACGGTCAAGGGCAAAACACTTTTTGAACGCCTTTGAGTCTAGGACTACTATAACCTTAAAGTATCCTCTTGGTCCTAATTTCTTGAAAACCCTCTTTGTCCTTCGATGTTTTGTGTCGGTCAAGATGGGTATTTTACTGTAGCGTTTGCTTGAAGGATGAAAAACATTCGATTAGTATGGGGCAAGCTAATGCACTTAATCAAATCACAGTCTGGAAGCAAGGCTGACCTGGGATGCCTCGTGATCTCATGACCCATGGAACTCCTTCATCCCAAGCTATACTCGAAGAGAACTCCCAGTCATCTCTTGAGATGAAGAAGAATCTCATCTTCCACCCCTTGATGTTGTTAGGGGACCCATTGATTACGTTCCTTCCCGGCCTCGCCTTGAAGTAAAGACCACCCGAGTATGACTTTGGACTTTTAAATAGGGCATAGAAGC
>BRYE01000017.1:16554079-16561622 GCA_030159115.1 Actinidia arguta var. hypoleuca | reverse complement strand
TTTTAGTTTGAAACCCTAGTTTATGTCCGGCAATGTATACATATGAGACTTAGAGAATACTCTCCCTTATTGGATATCTGACCACCCAAGAGAACGGTCTTATAAGACGACCGAGGTCACTCAATACCCCTCCTCTCCTAGAGAGGATTCCTCTAATAATGAAGGAAGTCCCTCAGTAGACACTTGACCTCCGTTTGAGAGGGAGACAAATATTATGATCCAAGGCGAGCTAGATCGCCTTCAGGAGTCATGCTCCTTCCCAATTGGGATCCAGATAAGGCTCCCTAAGGCAGATGAGACCATTACATCTACTCACCCGAGCGAGGTGACCTTCTATGAGGCCGACTTTCAGGTCAGTTTGCGCCTTCTCATTTACCCAACCAATAGGAGGATACTAACGTACTATAACATCTGCCTAGCCCAGCTAACCCCTAATGCATGGTGAAGTGTTGTCGGCGCGGTGGTGTTGTGGCGATTTAACAAGTTCGCCCTTTCTTTAAATGAATTTAAAAACCTATTCGGCCTCTTAAAAAACTCAAAGCCTGATTTCGAATGGCTTTATTTCAAGGTGAGACCAAAGCAAACCTTGCTCGGGGAGTATCCCAGCAATGTCAAGGGATGGAAGAAGAAATTATTCTTCATCTCAAGAGACAACTAGGAGTTCGCCCATGGACTATCCCGGGAGCTTGGAGTTTCGAGGGTCCCGAGGTCGTGGAGCACCCCAGGTCAATCTTTGTTTAATGAATTGCTCTTCAATTACCAAGCTTAACTTATCCTTTTTATCTAACATTGTGTCAACATTTTCAGGTAAGCGCTACAACGTGTCGCCAGTCTTGACCGAGGTCGAGCAAGAGAGGTTTGATCAAATCTCTGGCACACTTGAGAAAGGACAATTTTATCTTATTAAGGACGTCCTTCGCTCGAAGTCTTTCCTTCAGAGCTTCAGTCTTGACTCCGGAAGGATGGCGTCCAATGGCGGGAATAATGCTAAAGAGAAACCCACGAGCGACGTTGCTCATGTTGCAGCAAATGAGGTTGAGTCCAGCCTTTCCTGAGGTGATCCCCCCCGAGGTGACCATTCCCGAGTTGACTCAGTGGAGTACCTAGGTACCATCAGTAAGAGGATGAGAGAAATCTTACCTCCCCTTCCTGATATGACACTGTTATCACTCCTTGGGGGGAAAACTTTTCCCTCTTTCCTTGGTTTGGAACCAAGTAGTTTGAGCTCTAGCTTGGAGACATGGTCTGTCACGCTCTAAATAACACCAGATTTGACCACGTAGACAATCACAATAATACAATAAACTAAACCAAAATAATATATCCCAATGATGTCATTACATAAGAGTGCAGAAATAATATTACAATATCTTGTCATAATGTCAAAATACAGCTAACCTATCCCTCTAATGGGACCATGCTCTCCATGAGCTATCAAATATAAAATATGAATGATAATCCATGGACAATGCCCATACAGGACCAAAAGAGTATTACAATTTTCAAAATACAATTTATCATGTTTATAAAAAACAAAATAGGCAACTGACATCCATATGCCTTAAGACTCAGGATAACCTTCAGTGCTTGAAAGTCATTTTATAGTAAATGTGAGTTACCTTGAAAAGATTTAACAATGGGTTTGATTTCTCAATCCAAAACTATGATACATAACTATACAATAAAAATATAACGCAAATAAAGTATGTTTTATTTATATCAAAATATACTTTTGATTTCAATCCGTGATTTCTCAAATTAACAAGTCCTCAATTCAAGAACTTTCTCAAAAAGCCATAACCAATGTTTTTAAATTTCTCGTCTTTTCTCAAAAGCACTAATCCAATTGTTTCGAATGACACACCTAGGCCACTACCTAACCAACCCCATTATTCACTAAGCACATGAGACAACATCCGTCAACTTTCCGGACTTTCATCGTGGGCTTTGACATTCCCTCCGTATCATTGCCATCTAGGATTTTCATGTTGTCAACTTTTCGAACTTTCATCATGGGGTATGACGTTCCTTCCGGATTATTGCCATCTAGGACTTTCATTTTGTCAATTTTTTGAACTTTTACCGTGGGCTATGACATTCCCTCTGTATCATTGCCATCTGGGACTTTTATTTTTTTGTGCTTGATCTAAGCCATCTAATTCCCGTATATTCTAGCATGTCATTCTCAAAATCATTTTCAATACAACATCCACAAAATTACATTTGCTAAAAGCTTTGATGTAAACAATACAATATACATGATATTATGAATCGTCAACAATGTGCATTAATGAAATCATTCGAATGCATTTGTTATAGACAAAGTACATAACCATAATCATAAACCAACCGTGTTTACTTTAAAAAATTTCTCAAAAATTTTCTCAAACCGTTACTGCAGGTCACTACCGGTAATGGTCCGGACACTACCGGTAGATAGTGTCTTATAGACAAAGTTACATAAATCACTATTGGTAGTGAAAAATAAAATTACAGATAGAGGACCATCCAAAGACAAACTGTCATTATTCACTACCTGTAGTAAAAGGAAGTACTACCGGTAGACACTCATCCAATAGCTAAATATAATAAATCACTACCAGTATTGAAAAAGAGTACTACTGGTAGACAACGAATCAGTGACAAAGATCCAATTAATAACTATCAGTAGTGGAAACAAGTACTACCGGTAGATAACCATCCAGAGACAAAATATCAAAAATTACTACCGGTAGTATAAATATTACTATCGGTAGGTCGGGCCCTCGAACCAGCTTCAGAAAATAAAGAGGACCACCGGGAGAAAGAATATGACTACCGATAGACATCGCAGAACACAGATAATTTCCAGATCTATGAACTCTAAACTTTTTCTTTAAACTAAACTTTCAATTTTGGATTCAACACCCAAAATAAAATCTCAATAGGCTAAATATAAACCATCAACGACAATCCCAAAATCAAACCCCAACAAAGCAAATCCAAGTAATGCAACTCCAAAAGATGTTGAAGAAGAGATGAATCCTAGAACTTCGATTCCAAACTTTTTTTGGCTCAAATCGACGCCCTCGTTGAGTAGATAATCTTGTTCCAAGAACTATCACTCAATCTCACTCCAACACACTCCAATCTAACCCTCAATGCTCAAAACCCTAGAGAGAGAGATGAGAAGAGAAAGAAGAAGAAAGAAGTAAATGCCTTAGAAATAAATAAACTTAGATCAAATAGAGATAAAAGCTCTCAATGGCTCTAAAGCCTTGTTTGACCATTACAAATAACTCAAATTAGTCATGGGCCAAGCTAATTTGGCTCACTCTCTCACTCAACTTACTTTCCAATTCTATCAAATCCAAATCCAATACACCAAAGCCTAATTAATTTAATTGAGTCCAATTTACACTAAAGCCCAATACGACATACCCATATATACACGTAGCATTAAGACATCATATATATATATATATATATATATATATATATATATATATATATCCTGATTATCCATGTTTATAAAAGAAAATTTTGAAACTTTACATGGTCAAATCCACAACTACCCCCCGAGTTGAGATCGAATGGTATTGCTTTATTTTCCTTTTAAGTATTTTATCTCCTATATCAACTGACTTTGGTTCCTTTATGCAACAATATAGAAAAAGGTTGACATGAAAAAGCTCGCCCAGATGGCGAAAGGAAGAGGCAAGTCCAAAGGCGCGATCTCGGTGACAAAGGGCATTGTCATTGGCGAGAAACGCCCCCGAGATGAAATGCCTGACATCTCTCCCTCGAAGAAGGGCAAACTGGCGGTGAATGCGAAGAAAAAAAGGCCCATTTCAAGTCAGGTGACGACCAAGGCAGTGCCCACTTCTGCAGCCCCCGGGGAGGGGACCTTGGCTAACCCCGAGGCTATCTTGAGGCCTAATGCTTCCATCATGGAGAACCCCAGTGTGGCAAAAAAGGTCATTCAGGGGCTCATTTTGCCCGCCAATAAGGAAGCGGTGGAAAAATTGGACCTCGACTGGGCAATCACGAGGTTCTTTCATTTTGTCATCCAAGTAAATGCTTGTTTTGAAATTAAGCTCATACTTTTGCATTTTTAGTGTTTTGATAAGTTTTATCTTTTATAGGCGGTGGTGCTTGGATCCTCTCTTGCTGGTCGCAATAGAGAGATACAAGATGAGACAATGACCTAACAGGCCAACGCTGGATCCATCCTATATGAGATAGTCCGGGCCCTAAATGTGGCCAAAGACCTAGAAAGTTGGGTAGCCAAGTTTGAGGCCGAAAAGTAACATGCCACCGAAGAGCTGAAGGGAATGAAGGAAGATCGTGCAGCCGCCTTGGAGAGGCATGAGAAAGAGATGGTCGAGCTGAGGGAGAAGGAGGCCATTGCCAAGACATCGACAATTTAAGAGTACAAATCTTTCGACGAGGTTGTGGAAAGAGAAACTTCGATGTACTTCGGCAAGGGCTTTGATTTATGCAAAAAGTAGATCGGACTTCTCCATCCTAACCTCGACATCCAAGACCTCTAAGTCGATACTGACTTGGTTGAGGAGAATGAAGAGGAGGAGAAAGACGAGTTGAATACCAACTCTCATTTCCAGTAAGCATCTCCATGTATATTTTTCCCTTTTTTTTATATGTAATAGTGGGATCAATGTAATAGCGTCATTAATAAGATGTACTTTTTTCTTCATATCTGTGTCTCTTCAATAACAATGTATTTGTTTCCATTGGCAATATCATGACTAATGAGTGCAATGAATCTGGCAAGATGAACTTGGCGAATAAAAATTGTTAGGCGAACAAAATAGGTTTAAGTTACCTTAACTAGACAAACATTAAACTTAATCATGGCAACCAGAATGATCAAGCGGGATAATTCGACGAGCAAGATGCCTTTGTCAAATAATTTTGGAAGATGAAACCCCCAATCATTTTTTGCATCTTTTTGGCGAATAAGAAGGAAGTTAAATAGGCAATGTTAATAAATAAAATCGGTGATACAACGACTTTGATTTTGGTGACAACAATAAATTGAACTAATTTGATTAAATAGTGAAATTAGCAACAACCATTTTGGCAACCTCAATACCATTGGCGATGATAACAGAATTGAACTGGAGAAATTGGTGATTCTATTAAAATAACCACAATTATATGAAAATTGGTGACCATTTCACTTTAATAAAATAAAATTTTGGTAAGGACAAATAACATTGCTTAGGCGACCACCATAGTATGGCGACCAAAAGAACTATTGGTAATATCTCTTCAAGTGTTCAGCGTTCTAGGGGTAAGGTATTGCCCTCTCGCTCATGTCTTCCAGTCAATAAGTTCCTGGCCTGGACACCTTGATGACTTTGTAAGGACCTTCCCAGGTCGAGCTGAGGTTTCCAATATTAAGCTCTTTTGTAGACAAAGTGACTTTCCTTAGGACCAAGTCACCAGGCAGAAATGATTTATGCTTAACTCTCTTGTTATAGTACTGGACAACTTGATGCCTGTAAGCAGCTTAGCGCACATCGGAACGCTCCCTCCTTTAAGCGATGAGATCAAGATTAAGCCTTAGTTCTCTTTCGTTGTTCTCCTTGTTTAAATTCATTGTCCTAAATCTAGGCATTACTATCTTCACTGGTATGATTGACTATGTCCTATACACCAGCGAGTATGGTGTTTCAGCCGTTAGGATTCTGCTCGTTTTGTGGTAGGCCCATAGTATACTCAGAAGGTCTTCTATCCATTCACTTTTGGATTTCTCTAACCTCGCATTTAGATTTTTTAAGATCGTTCTATTGGTGACTTCCACTTGGCCATTTTCCTAAGGATGACCTAGCGAGAAGAAATGGTTGAAGATGGCGAGGTTTGAACAAAATAGCTTGAACTTGTCATTGTCAAACTGCTCCGCGTTGTTAGAGACGATAACCTTCGAAATCCCAAATCGACAAACGATATTTTTCTAAATAAAATTCTTGGTGTTCCTTTCAGTGATTTTGGAAAGAGGTTCCGCCTTTACCCACTTCGTGAATTAGTCTATGGTGACAATCAATAATTTATTTTGTAATAGAACTTGAGGTAGAGGTCCGAGTATGTCTATCCCTCATTGAGCGAACGGCCATGGACTGGTCATTGGGACCATCTCAATAGGGGAAACGACTAACCAAAGCGAATTTGTGACACTTGTTGCACTTTCTGGTGAACGTCATTGCATCTTGTTCCATACAAGGCCAAAAGTATCCTTGGCAAACTGCATTTCTAACCAGCAATCTAGCCCCAGAATGATTTTCGCATATGCCTTTGTGAATCTCTCTAAGCACATAATTTGCATCCTCAAGTTGGAGACATCTCAAAATTGGTCCAGAAAAAGACCTCTTATACAGTGTTCCGTGGAGGAGGCAAAATCTAGTTGACCGATATTAAATTCATCATGCTTAGAGTTTATCTGATGGCAGCTCCCCATCTTTAAGATATGTGATGATGTCGTCCATCCATGTCGGGTTTGTTATTATTTGGCAAATGTTTTTAGCGACGTCAATGCTTGGATTTGACAAGAATTCTAGAGGAATACTCCTATCTGAGATTAAATCAAAAGCTGAGACTAGGTTATCTAGGGCATCATCTTTTTGTTCTCTTCTCTGGGAATTTAGCAAATCTTAAAATATTTGATCTTCGTTGATATGGCCTTCACCTCATTTAGATATGCCACTATTTGGAGATCTTTGGTGAGGTAGTCTCTTTGGACTTGATTAATCACAAGCTGAGAATCACTATAAACGTCTAAGGATTCTACTTCCAACTCAATTGTGACTTTCAAACCGGTAAGGAGAGCTTCATATTCGGCCTCGTTGTTGGTGGTTAAACCCAATACGTATAGAATACTCTATTTGCTTTCTTGAAAGGGTTTGTAGAACGAGTCTAATTAGATAACCCATATACGAATAGATTCCATTTGGCAATTTCATCATCCTGACTCTGTTCCTTAAGGGCCCCCATCTCGGGATTTAGAGCAACATCGTATGTGAATTCGGCTATAAAATTGGCCAATGCTTGGACCTTGATCACCATTCTTAGTTGATAATTGATGTGAAATTCGCTCAACTCAGTGGACTACTTGAGTAATCACTCAGAGGTATCAGGTCATTGGAGAATTTTTTTCAGTGGTTGATCTATCAATACAGCGATAGGATGTGCTTGGAAATAGTGGCAGAGCTTTCTTGTATCATAAGGGCATAGGCGAGCTTCTCAATATTTGGGTATCTAGTCTCTACTCCTATGAGGACTTTGCTGACGTAGTATACTACCTTTTGAACTTTGTCTTCTTCCTTGACGAGCACTACGCACACTACGGTGGGTGACACGAACAAATAAGGATGAGCTTCCCTCCCATGCTAGGAACCATGAGCAAAGGGGGCGATCCCAAATATTCTTTTAGCTGCTGGAATGCCATCTCGGACTCATTAATCCACTCAAAGGTCTTAATTTTCCTCAGAATTTTGAAAAATGGCAAACATTTGTCTACCAATTTTGAGATAAATTTGTTAAA
>BRYE01000017.1:16541579-16549079 GCA_030159115.1 Actinidia arguta var. hypoleuca | reverse complement strand
AACACATAAAAGTCATCGATAAGCCGAGACCCATCCAACAGCGGTACGAAGCTCATTAAGCGCGCATTTGGTCTTACATTCGAGATGGTTTGGTCCTGAACTCGGAGAGCTTGCTACTAACAGACACAAACTCAGCGAGTTTGGAGCTGACGGACGTGTTGTGGCAGAGGGGGGTAGGGTTTCTATGGTAGCAGCAGTGAAAAGACCCGGCGTGGGTGGTTGGCGAGCACATGCAGCTGTGTTTTATGCTCCACGACTTCCGAAGAAGCGACATGAGAGAGGGGGATGAGGGTACAAATGTTGACAACTTCAAAAGTAGGTACCAACTTTTTCTTCTTCTGAGGGATTGTACTCATCCTTGTTCTGGATGAAACAAAATGAACATTAGATTCTTTGGAAAAACAATAATCAAACAAAATTGATAAAAGAGATCTCTCATCTCTCCCTCAAAAATATTATCTTTGGTTAACAAATAAAATGTATTATAATTCTTGGGGATTTAGATTCATTGAAAGGAGATGTAGAATAATGAAAATTAGTGATGAAACATTCGTGAAATAGCAAAACCTAATATCGAAGAGTAGAGAATCAATCAAGTTCCATTTTCTTTCAATGTTATTTTATTTTATTTTATTTTATTTCGGTGTTTTTTCTGTTAAGAGTCTGACAAAGATATTGTTGATGAAGGCAGATAGTCGAGATTTAAAAAACATAAAATCGATTGTTATAAATTCTTAGGAAAAAAACACAAGAATGCTTAAATGGAATTGTTCTTCTAATTCATTTTGGTGGAAAAAACTCTTATAATAATTAAATTGCGGGATCACAAGTTTCGATCCGAAAACACAAAACCTTGAAATGCCTCCAAGCATGCCCTAAATTTTCACAAACAATTTAAAATGCAAATGTTTTGACAATGTTGATGAGCATTACCTTGTTTTCCGTATGAGGGTTTCGACTTTTTTGAGATTTCCTTGTGGTTCGACGTGTTTTTTTGTGGTGCGAGAAAGGGAGAGAAACAATAAAGTAATTTAGAAAAGTAAGGTTTATAATAAACGTAGTTTTAAATTTATTCAAACGTGCCAACATTTTTTACTTGGTGCAAGCTGGATTTCTAACTAAATTAGCCACAAGTTTGCACCACAAAAATGGATTTTTTGTTACTTTTAATAGAAAATTGAACGCATCTGAGGGCATATCCAGTACTTGTAACGTAATTCCATAATTAGCCTTCCAGTCAATATATATTTATATATACCAATTGCTCAACGGAAGTGTACAAAACTTTTTACTTTTATTTAAAGATGGAGAAGGAGATACAAAGAAAGAGAGCGAGAATAGAAAAGAGAGAGAAGTCTAAGAAAAACTCTGCCTTACAACCAGGGAAGGCAGTCCCTTAAATAGAGAAAACATATTCTCTAAACAACAAAGTGGAAGACATAATAATGTCACATATTAAAAAAAAATAAACTTTAACTATTTACTTTTTGAAAATATGAAAAAAGTAAAAGTTTTACATTATAACAAAAGGCCAAAATATGGGTTGCTATCGATGCTCCTTAGGGCTTGCTCTTTGAACGACATCGTTTTATTTCGGTCATAGAGGCCCAAAACTCAATGAGTTATCTCTCTTGGAGATCATGAGTATCCATGGTAGAAGAATGTTTATCTTCTTCGTAGTCTAGGTTTTCATCACCTTGACCTTCACCAGCCAATAAGTTTTCTTCTTCATCATCTTTTTCATCATCTTTCTTTAAGGAAGTCATAGAAGTGTCGTCTGGAAAAAAGGATTGGGAAATCTAATCCTTAAAGAATTCCATGCACTTATTCATAGATCATATTCTGATATATTTGGATTAGCACATTTTATTTGATCCTTTAATAATTCAAAAGGATTAATAGAAGAATTTGACAAGAAGCCAGATACTTCTTTATTGTTAATTTGATACTGTAAAAAATATTCACCAGTTTTGCTATTAATTTGTCCAAAAAAATTTTCATTATCGTTTTGGGGAAAATTATTCCACTATCTGACCCAAAGAACCCTCTGAAGAGTAGGAATATCAATCTCAGAGTTAGTTTTGACAATAGAAAAATCTCATTTCCATATCCATGGAATCCCAAACTCAATAAAGAATAAAATCATATTATAATTATATGGTAAATTCTTATGTCCTCTTATAGATGGATGCCAAACCTCCCATATTTTTAAAGCATCCAAAATATTAGATGGTAGAATATCCAAAACAGGCCCATATATTAGCCACCAGGAAGGAATACCTCCGGCAGGAATTATCCTTTGACATAGTTTGATAAACCATGTATGTTTACCTTTCTTGTTCTAATCCTTCTGATAATCCCAATAGTTATATCTAAGGGCGGAATTGTTGATATGGATAACTTTAGAGGCTGAAAGATCAAAACCCCAAGTCCCCTGATTTAATAATCTTTTTAATGATGCATATACTATAAAATATTGTAGAAGATGCATCAGAAGGATCTTCTCTAGTATGGCTAATATACATACTATCTGTTTGGTTCATAACCGTCTCATAATATATTCTCGGCTTGTCAGCATATGACAGTGCCTGAAATGGGGCAAAATATTTAGTCCTGATAGCCCATGGATCATCTAATAGATGAAAATCCTCTTGCTCAAAATAGCAAATGTGAATGGAAAATTTTTTTGACACATAGTCTGAATTGTCATCATTAGCCACAATATTGGCTAATGTCTCTTTAGAAGAAATATCTTCTTTCTGTTTTGTCTTCTGAGAAGAAGAAGAGGATGATCCAATATAACCTCCCCTTTTGTTTTTACTGGCCACCATAGTGAAGCCTTCATTGTCAATATATGATTGGAAAGATAACATTCTTCCACCAGGACCTCGTCCTCTAAGGGAATTACCCCTACCTCTACCTCCTCTACTTTGAGAAGAGGATGTCATTTGCAAAATATCTATAAAATTCAAATTTTAAGATTGCATAATATGCAATTTCTCAATCTTTAATATAAGATTGTTTTTTTGGGAAGTTAATAGATAAATCTTATCTACTAGGGAATCTCCTTCTAAATTATGTGGTAAGTCAATATGACAAAGGATATTAATTTCATTATCCAAATAGGAAATATGAGATAATAACTTATTAATAAATTTTCTCTTTTTATCACTTATCATAGGTGATATACATTTTTGTAACCTATTGTTTAAGGTTGTGAATTTCCATAGATATTTTATGGATATGATCCCATTTATAAAATGGTTGACAATCATAGTCAATTTGATTAAGTTCATTTTGAAGATATTCAATTTTTTTTTAAATCTTATTTATTTTTTTTCTATCAGTTTCACTGATCATTGAAAATTATTTATTTGTAATATACAAATTTTTAGCTTTATGCTTTAATTGCAAAATTGAGTTATTATTTAAAATAACTTCAGTTTGATAACTGAAATAATAAGGAGATATATATTTAGAAGATGGAAGGAATTTATTCCTTTCTTCTAAAACCTTAATTTCTTTTAAAATGTTTTTCAGCTTCATAATATTTTTATTACTGATCATAACAATATATTTTAAGTAGTTGTAATATACAACTTATTAACCTTGGATCTTAAGGCTATAATTTTTTCATAAATATCATATATTTCAGCATGATATACTGATAAATCCACATGATAATTAGGATTTTGAGAAAGACCTCTACAAGTTAATATAAGAAATAAAGATCTTTGTTCTAGAGTCTCCATTTCCTTTATAATATTATTATATTTTTTAATTTGTTGATTACTAATCATGGTAATCCTTGTAAAAATTCCCTAATTAGGAAATCAGGAAGAGAATTAAATTCTCCTTTGATATAATCAATTTCAAAATCAAATGAAGATAATTTCAAAATCAGGCAAGGTTTTTAATATTTTTTTAAAAATCTCTTTAACAGAAGAACAATCAACTCTTAATATAAAAATTTGATTTAATAAATCATCTTGAAATTTTGAAATGCATTTTACAACAGATATCATCTCTTTTTTAGCAGTAGAGTAATTTATTTGTGCAACTTTTCACATTCCTGAGGTAAAGCGTATAAGCTCTTCTTTTTGAGATTTAGGATTTGTTTATTTCAAAATACCTCCATAACCAATGTTAGAAGTATCGGTTTTAATAACCTTCTTCCAATTGATTTTTGGAAGAGATAAGCAAGGAAGTTGTTTAACTTTTAATTTTATTTTCTGAACAACCTTGCTATGCTCTGCTATCCATGGAGATGGCTCTTTTTTCAATCTTAAATATAAGATTGTTGCATCCTATGCAACATTAGGATAATAATCTAAAATATAATTTAAACTTTCAAAAAATCTTTGGAGTTGAATTTTATCCCTTATTTCATCAGAAAATTTAGAAGCAAATTATATACTTCTATCAATAGGAACAATTTTTGCTTGATTGATATTATGTCCCAAAAATCTAACAGTTGCTTAAAATAATTTTATTTTTAGGGCTGATAATACCAAATCATTTCTTTTGATTACATCTTTCAAAAAATTTAAATGTTGGTCAATGGTGTTTGAAAATATCAAAATATCATCAATATAAATAATAAAAAAATCAGAATAAGGATAAAATATATCATTCATAATATTCTGAAATTCAGATAAGGCATTTTTTAAACCAAAGGGCATTACGTTCCATTTATAATGTCCAAATTGTACAACAAAAGTTGTTTAATATCTATCTGCTTCTTTAATTTGAATCTGCCAATATTCAAATTTTAAATCAAATTTAAAAAATATAGAAGCAGAGTTTAATCTATCAAGAAGATATTTTTTGTTTGGAATCGGATATCGAATCCATTTTAAAATAGAATGGTTTGTAATTTATTACAAGTCTAGGACCTCCTCGCTCCTTTTCTGAATTTTTATTGACATAAAAAGTTGTACAACTCCAAGGAGAAGTACTTTTTCTTATAAGATTTTTCTCCAGTAATATCTGAATTTTTTTTTGACAAAGATCTAAATAATCTTTTTTCATTTGTGCAAATCTTGCCTTGGTGGGGATCAACTTGTCATCAAAATTAGATTCATATAGAAGAGAAACAATATGATTTTTTCTAACCCAAAAAGCATTAGGGATATCGCTGCAAAATTCATTATGAAATTGTTGTAATAAAATATTAATTTTATTTTTCATAAAAAATATTCTGTAATTATTTTTCATAGACATAATGAAAATTTCTTTTTGTAAGAAATTAATTGTTTTTCTTTCAAAATAATTTGATCTTTCAACTTATTTATAAGTTTATGATCAAATTACATGATAAATTTAAATAAAATAGAATGATTCTAAACATTAGCATATATGCCATTAGAATCAGCATTAAAAGGCATAATCATAGATAAAAATAGAGTGCCTAATATTAACTCCTTTGAAATAAATCTTTCACTAATAAAAATGTAGTAGGTATACATATACCATCTTTGTAAATTTTTACATTATTTAATTTATATTTAATATTCATATTTCTACCAACATTAGACAAAGTCTGGGTAATTTTCTCAAAATATTGATTAGGAACCAATCCTTCATGTATGTATAGTTCATATCTGCACCACTATCAACTAATGCAGTACCATTTTCAATGGTGAATTCATTTTTTACTACCATATTAATCCTAATATACTATTTCTAATATGGAACCTTATTAATAATTAATAAGTTAGGATTTTTCTCAATATTTTCAATAAGAGATTCTTCCTCTTTTTCTTTTCCTTTATCTTTTAATGAGTCCTCTAATATGAGTTTATTTCTTTTCATAATTTGTGACATAGAAGCTATCTAGAATTGAAGATTAATAATATTTTTATCTTGACTAACATTAAATTTTTTAATTTTCTTGATCTTTAATTTAAGATCATTTACTTCCATTTTTAAATCATTAAGATTAACTGATTTAGAATATTTTATTTCCATTCTGTTTAGAACTTTATTCAAGGAATATCCTTGATGACTTATAAGTCCTTGATCATCCATTTGAAAACTATAATGTTTCCTTTTACTAGATTCATTACTAGTAGCTCCCTTTATAAAAGACTCAATGGTTGTTCTTTTTAAATTGTCATCAGAAATGTTTTCTATCATATTTAAAATATCTTTCTGAGCATCTATTAAAATATTTGAACTAAGATTATTAATCTTAGCAAATACTTTTAAATGATTGTCAGAAGTAGAACAAATACAATTATTGTCATTCTCTTCTTATTTTCATCAAAAGAACTAGAATAATCTAATTCATTTAATTCATTTTCAAAAGATATTTCTGGTTCAGAATCTGAATCAGATTCAGAAGAACTATTTATTAATAGTTTTAGGAATTTAGACTTCTCATCTAATTCCATTTTTTTAATCTTATCCTACATTTTACATTTTGTAGAATAATGACATGGCCTACTACATTTATTACAAATTATTTTCTTCTTACTATTACCAGTTTCTGGTTTAGTAGAAGATTTCTTAGATTTTTTATAATAATGTTTAGAAGAATTTTTATATTCCTTCTTAGACCTATGTTTTTCATAGGGTTTTTTAAAAACATATTTCTTTTCCTGTTTATCTCTTTTATGAGATTTACAAGAATTTGTGAGAATATCCACTGCAAATTGATCACAAAATTGACCTAATTCTTTATTTTCAGTCAATTTTTAATTTTTAATATGTTTTTACAATTTAATATCATTGTAAAGTTTTAAACCCTCTTTAATAACAGCTGTTGTTAATTGACCATAAGTATAATTGTCAAAATTAATTTGATAATTATCTCCTTATAATTGATGTCTTACTTTCTCAGCAAATATGCCGGGTAAGTCATCTATGAATTTAGCTTTCTAATAAGTAAAATTAGCATCAACTTTGCCCATTACTTTAGCTAAAAATACATCCCTATACCATCTAAAATATGATAAAGATGCACACCTTAGATTTTGAAAAAGATATCTATGGCTTTCAGTATTATTATTTACTGATCCCACAAAATGATATATAATTGCCTGAATCAAGGTATAAATGATATCAGTTTTGGTAACCAAAACCTCTGCTTCATTTGGCTCCTATTTTACTGCAGATAAAATCTCTTGCTTTTGTGATTGAGTGAGATAATTATCCCACCATCCATTTAAGGATCCGAAAAAATCACATACTATCATTAAGGCTATATCTTTTTTTGAATTGCCATTAGCCTGGCATGCTGTGGAATACATCATAATTTGATACATAACACTCAGAATTTGATATTCATTTAACCCATCAATATTCCAACTATACACCTGACTTCCTGAGAAGTATGTATGGAAATAATGATTGATTTTTTCAAATAAAAGATCCTGAGGAGTTGGTAAAGGATAATAATGTCTTCCTGACCCAACATATACTGCATGAACATTATATTTTTAATGATCAATTTTATTAATATTGAGATATTGAAACATATTTTCAATATCTTCAATA
>BRYE01000017.1:16496579-16509079 GCA_030159115.1 Actinidia arguta var. hypoleuca | reverse complement strand
CAATAACTGTAGACGCTTTGATCAGGCAAACTGAACCACCTTTTACCTAGAGGATAATGACAGCCAAGGTGTCGTCCAGATTCAAACTGCCTACTCAGCTCGGGATCTATGAGGGCAAAACAGATCCTATGGATCACCTGGATTCTTACAAAAGTCTGATCCATCTCCAGGGTTACTCGGACGAGGTCATGTGTAAAGCTTTTCCTGCTATATTGAAGGGGTCGGCAAGGTCGTGGTTCCGAAAGTTGACTCCCGGAACCATAGATTCATTTGGTGAACTAAGCAGACTTTTCGTGGCTAATTTCATAAGCTGCAGGGTAAGGCAGAAGAATGCATCCCATCTTTTCACCATCCACTAGAAGGAAACAGAGAACTTGAAAGATTATGTGAAACGATTTAATCAGGCCATATTAGAAGTTGAAGATCCTAGTGACAAAGTGGTCGTCATGGCGATGATGGAGGGACTTCGCCCAGGTCCCTTGTTCGATTCTATGTCCAAGAACGTTCCAGAGACTTTGTCCGTCCTTCAAAGTAAAGCCGATAAGTACATCGCCGCGGAGGAATTGGCCGAGGCCAAACGGAGGCGAAGAGGAAAGGAGGACCATAATAAGAAAGAGCCTGATACAAGGCAGTCTGATTATAGAGATGATGAACGAAGGAGTAAGAAGCCTAATCAGGAGTTGAGGCGGACCAATGACAGGCGACCTCGTACTCCACCTCGCCGCACGGAGCTGGTATTACCTCCACTTAATACTCCTATTGCCCAAGTCCTCACAGAAATCAAGCATGAAGAGTTCGTCAAGTGGCCCTCGAAAATCAAGACTGATCCCCAGAAGAGAAATAAAAACAAATACTGCGAATTCCACCGAGACCATGGTCATAACACCGAAGACTGCTTTCATCTAAAGGAGCAAATAGCCGACCTCATCAAAAGAGGATATCTGAGAAAGTACGTGGAAGATCGCCCTTCTCCCAATTCACCGAAAAGAAGATATGGCAACAATCGACCTACAGCTGGAGACATTCAGGTAATACACGGCGGGTTTGGATCCGGAGGGAGTTCGAATTCATCCAGAAAGAGGCACGCCAGAAGTGCAGACATGCTATCCTCAGAAGTTTACAACCTCTCCTCGCCAATAGCCGATGTCCACTCATCAATTACCTTCAACAATGATGACCTGAAAGGCCTGCACCTGCCTCATGACGACGCCCTGGTCGTTTCAGCCATCATCGCCAATTTCACCGTCCAAAGAATTTTGGTCGATAATGGTAGCTCGGCCGACATTCTGTTCATCTCCGCATTCGAAAAAATAAAGATAGGACTCGACAAATTGCAGCCCTTCCAGACACCCTTAGTGGGATTTGGAGGAAATCTGACTCATCCACTGGGATGGGTTAAGTTGCCGGTTACTTTGGGGATAGAACCTCGCCAAACTACCGTTTGGCAGGACTTCATCGTGGTTGATTGCCCTTCCCCCTACAATGCCATTTTAGGTCGCCCAACTCTAGGAGGAATTAGGGCGATCACCTCAACCTACCACCTGAAAATGAAGTTCCCCACTTCGGCAAAAGTGGGTGAAGTGCGGGGCGATCAGAAAGTGGCCAGGCAATGTTTCATTTCAGCTATGAAAATCGAGACCCCCCAAGTACAGAATGCCCAATAGCAATTACCGATCTACGATGGCGAGATGGAACCTCTGAGGGACGAGGTGGAACAGGTTATCTTGATGGATCCCCGAGAAACCGAAAACACTAAACCCCTTGAAGAAACTATCCCAATTTCCATACAACCGGAATATCCTGATCGCCACGTTATTATCGGAACAGAACTCACCAAAGAACTGCGCAATGCTTTAGTGGAATTCTTAAAAAGAAATTTTGATGTTTTTGCCTGGTCCCAAGGCGACGTCCCGGGGATAGATTCCCAGGTTGCCATGCACAAATTACAGATCAATCCGGCTAATCCGCCAGTTGGCCAGAAGAGAAGAAAATTTGCCCCCGAGCAGCTTCGGGTTATCGACGATGAGGTCGCCAAACTCATCAGAGCTAAAGTGATCAAGGAAACCCACTACCTGGAATGGTTAGCTAATGTCGTCGTCGCCCCAAAAAAGAGAGGGAAGTGGAGAGTATGCATGGACTATACTGATCTCAACAAAGCATGCCCAAAAGACAGTTTTCCACTACCAAAAATTGATTTAATAGTCGACGCCACATCTAAGCACGAGCTTCTTAGCTTTATGGATGCCTTCTCCGGATATCACCAGATCAAGATGTTTCCCCCCGACGTAGAAAAAACTTCATTTATCACGGAACGAGGATTGTATTGCTACAAGGTCATGCCATTTGGTCTCAAAAATGCTGGGGCTACTTATCAAAGATTGGTGAACAAAATGTTCAAAGACCTGATTGGAAAGACCATGGAGGTGTATATAGACGATATGCTCGTGAAAAGCCTCGAGGCAGCAAAGCACATCGCCCACCTTGAAGAAGCTTTCAACATTCTGAGAAAACATAGGATGATGTTAAATCCTTTCAAATGCATTTTTGGCGTATCATCCGGAAAATTCTTAGGGTTCTTGGTAACCAAACGTGGAATTGAAGCAAATCCGGACCAAATTCAAGCTCTACTAGGGATGAGCTCGTCCAAAAATATCCGTGAAGTCAAGCAATTAACTGGGCGGGTTGCCGCCTTCAATCGATTTGTTTCCAAATCAGCGGACAGATGTTTACCGTTCTTCAAAATCTTAAGGAAAAATCAAAATTTCCAGTGGACAGAAGAATCGGAGGAAGCTTTTTAACAGCTCAAAAAGTATTTAGGGTCACCTTCCCTACTTGTGGTTCCGACCACCGGAGAAGAATTGTTCATATACCTCGCCGTTTCTCCCACAACAGTAAGTGCCGTGCTCATCCGAGAAGAAGACCATGTCCAAAAATCGGTATACTATGTTAGTAAGGTCCTGATGGGTGCTGAGAACAGATACATAATGATTGAAAAGCTCGCCTACGCCCTCCTGATCGCCGCCAGAAAATTTCGCCGTTATTTTCAGGCTCATCCTATCGCCGTGCTAACTGATCAACCGTTGAAACAAGTTCTTCAACGACCAGATACCTCGGGGAGACTCCTGAAATGGTCCATTGAGTTAAGCGAATTCCATATTGACTACAAACCGAGGACGACAATAAAAACCCAGGCTTTAGCCGACTTCGTGGCTGAATCTACCCATGAGCCCGATCCAGAATTCTCAGAGACCGAGATTCGTAACTTAGAAAAGGACCTCGGAAGCTCGGAGAACAGTCTCGACAGCTCGGGGGAAACCCTTGACAAATGGAAATTGTTCATAGATGGGTCTTCCAATCAACACGGATGCGGTGCAGGGCTTGTTCTCCAAACTCCGGCAGGTGAACAGATGGAATACGCTATACGGATTGGGTTTAAAGTCACCAACAATGAAGCTGAGTACGAAGCACTCCTCGCCGAATTACGAGTCGCCACAAGATTGGGAGTCCAGTCAATTGAAGCTTACAGTGATTCTCAATTAGTGGCCAACCAAGTTCAGGGAGATTACCTCGCCAGAGACGTACGGATGGCAGCTTATTTGGATGAAGTCAAATGCTTAAATCAGAAGATCAAAAAGTTCACCATTCAACAGATCCCCAGGGAAGAAAACAGGAAAGCAGATGCCCTAGCTAATCTCGCTTCAACTTTTGATTTTATATCAGACAGAAGTATACCTCTGGAATTCTTGTCCAAACCAAGCATTGAGGTTTCCAAATCCATCTGTCCGACAGAAATGGACCCGACCTGGATGGATGAGATCGTCGCCTACCTTCAGAGCGGTACACTTTCGGCAGATAACTCTAAGCTCGCCGAATTCGTCATAGATCTGCAAGGTTCTGCCTGCTTCATGGAATTTTATATAAAAGATCCTTCTCTGGTCCCCTCCTAAGATGTCTCCGACCTGAGGAAGCCAATTATGTTATGAGAGAAATCCACGAAGGCATCTGTGGAAATCATTCGGGGGCGAGGTCGCTGGCACGAAAGGCGATTCGCCAAGGCTACTTTTGGCCCAAGATGGGGCAGCGAAATACACCAGGGAGTGTGACAAATGCCAGAGGTTCGCTCCATCCAACCACCTTCCCCATACCGAGATGGTGCCAATTACCAGCCCCTGGCCATTCGCCCAATGGGGGGTTGACATACTAGGGCCTTTACCTCAAGCCTTATTACAGAGGAAGTTCTTAATCGTAGCTATTGATTACTTCACAAAGTGGGTAGAAGCTGAACCACTGGCTAGGATCACGGAAAAGAATACGAAGAATTTTGTTTGGAAAGGTATCATCTGCCGATTTGGAATTCCCAAGGTTCTTATCTCAGACAATGCCCGACAATTCGATAATGATGGATTCAGGAAATTCTGGACCTCGCCATATCACATCATTTCTCTTCGCCCGGTTACCCTCAAGCCAATGGTCAAGTAGAAGTCACTAACAGAACCATCCTCAGAATTTTGAAAACGAGATTGGAGAAATCCAAAGGAGAATGGGTGGAAGACTTGCCGAGCATATTATGGGCATATCACACTACTAGCAAGATTCCTACTAGTGAAACGCCTTATTCCATGGTTTACGGAACTGAATCAGTGATAACTGTCAAAATCGGAATGCCGAGTTTCAGAACTTCAAACTTTGACAAGGATAGCAATGAAGGTGAGCTGAGACTCAACCTCGACCTCCTTGAGGAAAAGTGGGAGCAAGCGAGCATACGCCAAGCAACTTATAAGCATCAGGTCGCCAAATATTTCAACCAAAGAGTCAAACACAAATCATTCTTACCTGGCGACCTAGTTCTGCGGAAAGTTACCCTATCAACCAAAGAGCCAAATGCTGGGAAATTAAGACCAACATGGGAAGGCCCTTACAAGGTCGTCAAGGTAACTAGACCAGGAACTTATTGGCTGGAAGACATGAACGGAAAAACACTCCCCCATCCTTGGAACGCTGAGCATTTGAAGAAATATTTCCAATAACTCCCTTGGCGAATACTTGTAACTCCTAGATTTTATTCCAAGTAATAAAACTTCTCCAGTTTATTCCAATAACAATGCAGGATGGAGGTCGCCTAATCAAGATCGCTAGTTCATCGAAAAATGACAGAGGCATCTTGGTCGCCTAGTCAAGATCGCCTAGTCAAGATCGCCAGTTCATCGAAAGATGACGGAGACATCTTGGTCGCCTAGTCAAGATCGCCAGTTCATCGAAAGATGACGGAGGCATCTTGGTCGCCTAGTCAAGATCGCCAGTTCATCGAAAGATGACGGAGGCATCTTGGTCGCCTAATCAAGATTGCCAGTTCATCAAAAGATGACAGAGGCATCTTGGTCGCCTAATCAAGATTGCCAATTCATCAAAAGATGACGAAGGCATCTTGGTCGCCTAATCAAGATCGCCATAAACCACTTAAGGAAGGCATCTTGCTCGCCAAAATTAAAAGTTTCCGGATCACTGGAAAATGACCTCTCCTATCCTAGTTTGCCATTAGTTAAGAATTACGCAAGGATACGCAGTATAAAAATCAACATTCAAAATTGTCGAGGAAGTCAACATTGATATTCATGACAATTGAAATTACAAATTACATTTACATTTATGATAGAGGGGGAGGGTTGTCATCGCCTTGAGGAGCTACGTCGCCCGGAGGATTTGCATCTCCTTTTTCAACCGTTTCCTCCTCGCCCCTTCCCCTTCATCCTCGTCAAGCAGGTCGAGGTCGAGACGCATTTCCTCCAAGTCTATGTTGGTGACGGAGCTGTCGTTTACAGAAGTCAAACCCTTCGCCAAAGTATTTCGAGGAGGCACTTTCGACAGCCTCAGAGAAATCTGACGAGGATTTGAATTCCTCAACAGCCAGCTTTCCTGCACGCTCCACTCTTCCCTTCAAGTCTTCAACCAAAAGCCCTGCCTTTGTCAGACTGTCGGAAAAGGTGTCCCTTTCAGCCTTAAGTTTGGCGAACTCGTCGCCGACCTGCTGCTCCTGAGCTAGGGCCTCGGCCAGTTGCTGCTCTAGATCGGCGGATAACTTCTGAAGGCTAGAAACTTCAGTATCTAAAGAGGCAGCTCGCCCCTGTTGAAGGCTTGCTTCCTCAATGGTCTCCCTGCTCTTCACCGCCAGAGAAGATCCAAACACAAGCGCCTGCTACAAACAAATCTAATCAGTTCAAAACGATCAAATTTAACAAGGGTAAAACAAATAGAAGTTAGTACCAAATAATACCTGGCCGAGAGCTTGGAAAAATTTTGAGGTAGTCTGATCCAGAGAAAGCTGCCCCACCTTCTCTTGATCCGTAGTAGGGATTACCCCTCGAAGGATCTTCTCGGCCACCGAAGGGCTCCCCAAAATGGAGGCCCTCGGACCAAGTGCTGTACCCAACGAGGGCGAGCTTCCCTCCCTGGGACCAGAAGGGGCCACTAGATGGCGAGCTGGACCAGACTTCTTTTTTGATTCAGGGATGGGGGCTTGCCCCTTTCCTTTGGAGTCATCCCCGGACTTCGCCTTCTTGCTCGGCGAGGAGGGAGGTTCATCCGCTGGACGCTTCTCACCAATAACCACCCCCTTTGCAGGAGGAAGACCATATTTTTTGGATGAACTCTCACCTCGGGATCTCTCCACCCGCTCGCCGAGCTTCTTGAGACTGATCCTCTTCGACATAGCTGCAAAAAAGGAAAAGGATATATATCAAACGTAAAAAATAATCAACAAAGTTAAATAAGGATTTATACCATCCGATCTAAGCTCGGGGGATAGCTCGAAATCCGACTAGGATTATGATGTCGAGACCGAGCTCGATCCCAACGTTGAGCAAAGTTTTAAGACAAGGTCTCGGATTTTGCCCCCCGACCATCTTAATAAGGTCAGGTCGGGAATATGAGGAGCAACCCTCCTCAGTTCCCTCCTAATAGTCCCTAGATATTCTATCGAGTCTTCTCGGGGCTGGCCGTCTTGAAGTTCACCACGGGAAGAGCGGGACTCACCCGCTTCACCTGACGTCGATGGCGGTTGCGGATGATGCCCTCTTCTCCTGATTCCGCAGCATCGGGCGAGCTAAAAACCCGACGAAAAGCCTTGGTTTTAAAAATTATGGGGACCGCGTAGCGCCCACGTTCCGCCACCGACTTAGAAATTTGGACATAGAATTCCTGCTCAAACGACAGCAACGTAGGCAGCTCGTTGCAGCGTTTATCTGAAAAGAAACCCATGTTAATACCGATCTAGTTAATCAATAAACTAATGTTGGCAAAGTAAAAACCGACCTGAAATTCCCCACGACCTCGGAATTCGCGGTACTCCCTCCCGAGATTCTTCATCAAAAAGCTTCCAATTGTCCCCGGAGGCAAAGAAGAACCTGCTTTTCCACCCCTTCACGTTGCTGGGGTACCTTCCGAGGATAGTTTTCTTGTACCTCGCCTTGAAGTACAACCACCCTTGGTCCGGCTTAGGGTTATTAGAAAGGGATAAAATGTTCCTAAACTCCGATAGGGTCATCACAAACTTGTGAACTCGCCACAACGACACGACGCCGACGATACTGCGCCACGCGTTGGGGACGAGCTGAGCAGGACAAATTTTATAGAAAAGCAAAATTGACCTAATAATTAAAGGAATAGGAAAACGGAGGCCCGCGGGAAAGGCGGCCTCATAAAAAGCTACCTCGCCAGGGTGAGCAGAAAGTATGGTCTCGCCCTCCTCAGGGAGTCTGAGCTGTACACCTTGAGGGAATGAATAAGTCTCCCTTAGTAAGCCGAGCTCCTCAAGGGTCATAGTGTTATGTTCTTTAATTACAGAGGGATGGACGTCACCTAAAGGGACGACCTCGGCAATGGATGGATCTTCCATTGGCGACCTAGGGGATTGTCTAACCTTGTCAGTAACGTACGACAAACCCTCTTCTAAATGGTCTGAGATCCACGAAGGCAAAGAATCCAAAGTTGGACTCGCTGTAGACCTATGGGACATACAACTAAAGAAAGAAAGAATAATTACTTACTGTGCTAAGAAATAATGGACGGCCACAGGCAGAGGCAAAGAGACTTAAGACAGGAAGAACAACTGCACGACTGCAAGCAAGAACTAGGAGAGAGAAAGTGATGTTAGGCAGAAAAAGATAAAAGTGAATGGGTAGGGTCCTTTATATATAAGGAAGTGACGGATGAGATTCATCCGCTTCAATGGCCCAGATTGATCTACCTTTTGAAATTCTTTTGAAACTTGAGCCCAGAGCCATCAATCCCGCCAAAAGTAATCATGGCGCCGCCCTTTTCTCCCAAAACTATTCTGCATAATTTAATGCCTCACCCACGTGTCGAACTGAGAGAAGGGGCGCATTTAATGCTCACCCACGCGGGCCAATGACTTTTTAATGATAATTACTCAAAGGTCTCGAATATCTCGGCACTTTTGAGTAGGGGCTACTAATGTGGAATAATTCTAACAAATCCTAAATCATAAAATGATCCGAGCAAGGCACGTCGCCCAAACGCGTCCAAACTTGACTTCCAGGTCGCCTCATTGTTAATAAGTTGAGCTCCATTCCATTTACATATTCTCTCCATATCGCCATAGGGCGAGATGATCTACCTCGCCCAATGCAGAGACGTCTTCTCAAAGACCTCTCTCCAAAAAGGACTTCATCTCCATTAGAAGTCTGCTATAACCACTCTTGTACCTGATTAAAAGTCCATCTCCATAAAGAGTTCCACCTCTACAAGAGAACTCTCTCCAATAGACTCCAACTCAACAACAACGCCTATAATCACGGATGGACCACCAGTTGGCAACCTCTTGATTAATCTCCAGATTTGATTGGGATATCCTCCCATGCTTATCCTTCTGAGGAATTAGTCATATTACACTGACACGGCTCAGTTCTCCTGTCTATATAAAGGCCGCTCTCCCATAACCAAAAGGGTACGCTCAACACAGGCACTACACTTTTCATTGTGCTCTCCATACTGTCTTAATTTATTTTCTGGTCGCCTTGGTCTGATACACACGCCGGAGGGGTTTTGAGCGGCCTCACCCCGGCCGATTACTTTTGATTCATTGCTGTGCAGGTCGCCCCAGTTCAGCCGAGGCCGAGGAGCAATTCTGACTGTTAGTTGCTCTCCCAGATTTTTACCACAACAATTACAATTGTCCCTCTTCCATTATTCCATTTGCAAACTTCCACTCTTACGGGGATTCAAACTAGAAGCAGATTGGTCTAACTACCCTACCCATCGTCTCCATTGTTAAAGTAGGGCAAAGAGAGGACGAAAAACTTCTCTAAAATCTTACAAAATTCAATGAATCATTCTTCAATTTGTATAATTTGAATGAGAAATTATTTTTTAAATAAACTTCATTGCAAAGAAAAAAATAGAATAGAAAAGTTTATCCCACATTGAAAAAATAAAATAAAGTTAATGAGCATATAATATAAAACTCAAGTTTTGACTTTAAAAATTGGGTTCTTGAGCATCTCAAGTTTTTAGAGGCTATATTATGTACAAAGTAGTTTTGACCCATTAGTCTATGGTTTTAAACTAGCTATGGATGCGCTTCAGTCATCCGGCTCAGTTCGTTTTGGGCTTACTTGAATATTAATTTTTTTAAAAAATATATTCATTTTTTTTCATTTCTAAATGGTTAAAAATTATACTTTATTCCCCATGATTATTTTTTCTTTGTGAACAGTCACATCATTTCATATTTACGCGGAAGGAAAACTACAATATTTTTTTCTGAGTTTTTTCCTATAATTTGCAAACAGTCACAATCTTCTGATTTGAGCAAATGAGTGTCTATTTGGCCGAATGGGTGTACCTCCAAAAAAGCATCCTACCTATTCTAAGAGGTGTGAAAACTTCTATAAATTTTCACCATCATTCAGCATTCTTTATGGATTCAAAATCTAATAGAGAGTTGCAGAAACTTACATAAGAATATTTTGTATTTTTGTAAACATTTTTAGAGAGAAAAAAATACTTGAAGGTTCGCCATGATCTTCTGATTAGAGTACTACTATCCGAATATTGAAATTGTTGTATCTTGGGAATCGTATGTCGCATTTTATCAGTACCAAGTGCACGTAAATGGCTTAAATACACTAAATCTAATTCAGGCCTCAGCTATTCAATGCTGATTTCCGCATTATAATCTTATAAGTTTTATTTTGTTATTTAAATTAATTGTTCTTCTTCTTTTTCTGTATTTATAAATTTTCTACAATTGCTTTGTTGAAACTTTATGTTTATTTTAAAGAAAATCAACTCACTTTTTTTCCAAGAAACACAACTCATAAGCACTTGAACTTAGCTCAAATAATTATACCGTTGGTTACAAGTGTGGGTTGGGGGGTCAAATTTATGTAAAAGTATTGAACACTCTTTAGTAATTGTTATTAAAATCCTAATTTTAGATGTAAAAAATAAAATACAAAATAAATTTAAAATTTATACTTTTAGATTATTGCAAAATTAGAAGTTGCATATTGAAATAAACAATAAATAAAAAAAATAGAAAAACTGATAGTGGATTGAGGTCAGTGTTTAATATTATTTTCTTAAGACAGAATTCGCCATGTCACTTGGTGCTTATGGATGATCGATGCCTGTCTTTTCGAATGCAATGATCACGTGCACAAGAATTAGCACGACTTCTGTGTGCTCGACAACCCAATTAGTAGTGTTGTTTTCTCACGATGACCCTAATGCAGAATGCCAGAAAAAACTTATGTTTTTGCCTTATTGATGAACTTTATATTTTATTTGTAATGCACTTGCGTAATGAACTTGCAAGAAGTGTTGAAACTTATAAGTTTTCCCTAATGAACTCTCTAATTTTGTAATGAATTTACAAGAAGTGTTGAAACTTATAAGCTTTCAAACTGCAGTTGAAGGGCCACAAAATTACTCAAACATTGTAACCATTGTAACAACCCCATTAACCTGCCAATTATTTTGATCCTATGGCTGTTGTTACTAGTATTGAAATATTTATGACCTTTTACTGAATATGAATAAAGATAAGAGTTATTATGATTCTTATGACTATTGTTACTAGTACTGGAAGGTCATACCTTTTAGTAAATAGGAATAAAATTGAGAGTTATTATACAATTAAATATTAAATAGGCTAAAAAGTAATTATCAAATTACTCAATACACTCCAAGGCTCAAGTGTTGAGAGTTATTCTACAATTAAATATTAAAGGGGCTAAAAAATAATTATTGAATTACTCAGTACACCCCAAGCGCCAAGTACACCTCTAATAGCCCATTGCCATATGAAAGCTAGAGTTCAATGTGATTCAAGCTCATTTTGTCCATACCTCTCTCTATAAAATCTTGGTGCTCCAAGGACTTAACTTATTATTGCTAGCTTGGCATATATAAACACTTTAAAATTTTTAGAAAAATTACACTTTACCTCCCTGTGCTTTGACCTAAAAACACATAACCCCCATGTAGTTTAAAATCGAACAGATGACTCCCCTGTGGTTTGAACTTTTAACACATAATCCCTTGTGGTTTAAAATCGATATATAATCACCCTGTGGTTTGAGGGAAAAAAACACATAACCTCCCTGTAGTTTGAATCAATCTGCCAATTGAAAAAAAATAACATTTTATGTTCAATTTTGATAATTTTATGTTCAAAAAAATATTTTTTTGTGTTATTTTGAGTCCCCTTCGCAACATTCAATACATAAAAGGAATAGTTTGGACATACTTTGTAAAAAAATTACTTTTTTGAACAAAAAATTATCAAGATCGAACATAAAATGCTATTTTTTTTCAATTGGCAAATTGATCCAAACTACAGGGAGGTTATATATTTTTTTTTTCTCAAACCACAGGGTGATTGTGTGTCGATTTTAAACCACAAGGGGTTATGTGTTAAAAGTTCAAACCACAGGGAGGTATCTGTTCGATTTTAAATCACATGAGAATTATGTACTTTTTGGTCAAACTACAGGGGGTAAAGCATACTTTCCCCAAAAAATTTTCAATCAAACGATTTGAGACTTATCATCTTTCATCACATTTTTTCATATTAATGGTAGTACTTTTGTGAATAAATTCTCATCAACCTTTTGTCTATTTTGAGCAATTGAATACACTACGATTATCTACTCGTAGAGAAAAACTCATTCCACACCTGATTCAACTATTTTGGTAACGACCCATCCAAAAAATTAGATTCAAATCAGTTTGAACTTAATTTTATTCAACAATAGTATCTTAACATATTAACCTGCTAACATCTTACCTTTGGTAAAAAAAAAAAATGCATAATTTTTTTCTCAATTTTTTCAATTTTTTTTACTAGTATGAGTGTAACACCCCGAATCCGTTAAATTCGTTAAATACATAAACCATGATCCGTACGTCGATTAATGAGGTTAAGTATTAAATTAGAAGAATCCTTAAAACTAAAATTTTATTTCTGCCCAGTTTTGTTT
>BRYE01000017.1:16481579-16486579 GCA_030159115.1 Actinidia arguta var. hypoleuca | reverse complement strand
TTTTTAGCTTTGGCAAGTTATTTTTGACCTACTAGTAAAGCATAAATTATATGAAACGCCTTGACTGCCAAACATGTGAGGATTTAAATAACTATAATTGCTTGGTTATTTTTCAAACCCACACTTGTAGTTCTAAAAATAAATAGACATCTTATGAGCGCGTGTGTAAAATACGTACATGAAATGTTCAAAATCTTGCACTCTCTCATCATTCTTTCGTATTGCCAAATTTATCCTCTTTGAAAGATTGTTTTTTATTTTCCTTTTTGATTTGTAAACCAATTTTTCAAAACTTTTTAATTAGCGATGAAAATGTTGAATTAAGTGTCGTACACCCAAAACGCTCCTAACTAAACATAAATAAATTAAGGAATTTTTTTTTTTTTTATATTTCAATCTGTAAGAAATACATCCTATTCCATGACGAGTCAAGTATGAAAATTCAACTCCTCCCATTCACAAGCCAGTAATCGCAACTCTTTGTTAGAATGAGTCCAATAATAATAATAGGACCCACTAAATAATAGAATAATAAGTAGTAGTAATAAATTTCACAGTGAAAAAGAAATAATTATTTTTTGTCTTTAACGATAATTAACTTTTTTTTATGGTTAAGCTACTTAGAGTGTGATAAGTTCGGATTACTTTGGAAATATTTATTTAATTCTTTTTTTTTTTTATAAGTCATTTATTTATATTTGTATTTACATAGTTTTTAAACACATTTCTTTATTAAGTAGATGTGGTACAGAGAAAATATATAAAGTTAATCGTTGCTTGCATAGCAACAACTTGCGGGGATAGCTCAGTTGGGAGAGCGTCAGACTGAAGATCTGAAGGTCGCGTGTTCGATCCACGCTCACCGCAGACGCTTAACTAGTTTTTTGCACTTAGTCTATTCGGTTCTGGTTCAGAAATTCTCCTAAAAACTGACATGTTTAGCGGATTTGTGTGATAATATTTATATATTTTTAGTATAACGAATCCTCACCTTATATTTAAGCTATTCTTTCATTGAATAAAAACTCCCAAGTATAAATGCAAAATATCTAATCCTAATATATCTTTTACTGTTGATTTTTAATTTATTTCACTTATATTTCTTTTGTTAATTTATGGACATCTTAATTTTAAAAATCTAAATTTATGTAGTCATTTTATAGTCTAGCTATATGGAGTGTTCAGTATAGAAATGAATACGTAATTGTTTTGTAAGAAATTTATTATGGATATGTATATGTCATGAATATATATATTATATATATGTGATTGTTTAGTAGAAAAATCGTAGATCCAAATGGAATCGAATCGGTTTTTTAAGTTTAGATTGAATTGATTTTAAGTTTTGGACTGATCGGATTGGTTCGGCAATTTCAAGAAGGGTTAGTTTCGGTCCTTAATTTTATTAAATACCCATTCAATTCGATCGGTGAACACACCCCAACCTTTTTGAGAGAGACAACAACATACTGTTATTATTTTTAAGCTGCCAACCCAAGTCTCCGCATTGGAGACTCAAAAAAGCATATATCTATTTAAAAATTGTATTTAGAGACTCACACCATTCATACTAACTCCAACTATATACCTCTACTGTATTTCCATCTCTATCTTTTTAACAAGATACTACTAACCCATTGCATTTCAAAACTCAATCATTTCCCTCCAAATTTCCTCACTTTTATTAAAAAATTCCTCCAAAATCCAAATCATCTTATTTTTCTTAATTATTATTAAATAATATATTATCAATATTGGTCTAATTTTAAAGATATTGTCGAATTGTTTATGATATTTAAGTAGTAATCATATATATTACCAATTATTTTTTTAAATGGCCTGGATACTTCATTTTCTTAGTTCAATCAAGCCAATCATAAACAATTCTAATTGGTAAATCTAATAATAATACGAACTCTCCCCCAAAAGTAATCTAATTGCACTTCACGCTCCAAATTATTGTAATCTTTCTTTTGGACAAAATGGAGGATATCTTGATCAGGGGGAAATCCCATATGACCCAATATATTTGACAAGTCGCACTATATGTTTCTGGATTTAGCACTAGGTTGCCGCAAACTCTGGCAGTTGAGGTGGCCCTGAATTTTGCACCGAAAAAGGTCTTATCCCTAGCTTTGACTTTATCCCTGACCCTATGCCTGACCTTCTATTTGGACGTTGCCTTGGTGGATGAGAAGGAATGAAGGATACTGTCCCTAGCCCATTCTCAAATCAAATTCAATCCTGATTTTCACTAACCAATCAATAGTTTGGATTTGTAGTTATTGAATAAGCAAAAAACCTCACTTCTATAGATAAAAAAAACAGAATCTTAGTAAAGTAATTGAAAGTTCTTTTTGAATCACAGGATTTATTCATTTTTTATTTGATGTGAATTCAAAATTGTTCAAATTGTGTAACCGTCAATTACTGACATTGATAAATGACCCAAAGCAATTTGATTGTAATTTAATTCGTGAATATCATAAGTAGACAGTTCATACTCTTCAATCACTGCTAATATATTCATTGCAATTGTCACAATATATATATATAATAAATGTGAGTGCACAGTAATGTTTTTACCACCAATATTTTTTTCGATTTTGCCCCTCATCAATACTTTTTGTTTTCATCATTGCTATTTCCGATTTGGCCCCTAATTATTATTTTTTTTCGATTTTGTCCCTAAACGTTTTTTTCTCCATTTTTTTTATTTTACCCCTAAAATGTGTGTGAATAGTAACTCCTTGACCATCAACTTTTTTTTTCCCGTTTTGCCCCACACCAAATCTTTTTTGTCCCATCATATTTTTTTTCGATTTTGCCCCTAATCATTTCTTTTTTGATTTTTTTCCTAAATATTTTTTCCCCATTTTACCCCGAAAATGTTATATATATATATATATATATATATATATATATATATATTATTGCAATACATTATTTGGTACTATTGCTTCTTTAATTTATTTCCTTGTTGTCAAGTGTTATTAACTTCTGTCAATAATTCAATACGGTAGTTTTAAAAATTTACTTAAAATAGACATGTTATAATTGAAATCCTAAACCTCTAATAATTTTTTTTCTCATTTTTTTTTTGATTTTGCCCCTAAATATTTTTTTCTCATTATTTTTTTCGATTTTTCCCCTAAATATTTTTTTTCCATTTTGCCTATCTATTTTTTTTTTCGTTTTGTCCCTAACCATTTTCTTTTGCCGATCATTTTTTTTTATTAAGTGAATTCTTTATTTGTATCAAGATTCTTGAGATTCTCAGATAGTTTTAATAAAATTTGGAGTTTTCCTAAGAATTGTACTTCTGAGTAAGCTTAGTTGTTTGACAAATTGCTTAAGAATAACTCTATTAAATTAGGTTCTTGATTAATGAATTGCTTATTTTGAAAAGTCGCCCGTGCACAGCACGGGTCTTCCACTAGTATACTAATAAATGTGAGTGAATAGTGTTTTTAGACCATCAACTTTTTTCCCAATTTTGCCCCTCACCAATACTTTTTTTCCCCATCATTTGTTATTAATAATTTGGCTCTTAATCATTTTTTATTTTCGATTTTGCCCCTAAACAAATTTTTTTCTCATTTTTTTTTTCGATTTTGCCCCTAAAATGTGTGTGAATAGTAACTCCTTTACTACCAACTTTTTTTTTGTTTTTCCCTTCACCAATTATTTTTTTTTCCATTATTTTTTTTTTGATTTCTCCCCTAATCATTTTTTTTTCCGATTTTACCCCTAAAATGTTATGTGTGTATATATATATATATATATATATATATATATATATATATATATATATATAGAGAGAGAGAGAGAGAGAGAGAGAGAGAGAGAGAGAGAGAGATCACAAGTACAGTTTGGTCAACACAGTGTTGGTGTGGGGAACTAAACTTAAAAGACAAGATCCATATGGCTTTCCAGTGTAGTTGGTGATGTGTTTAGTGATGACATAGAAGTACATGGGGTAAATTTCACCGTTGGTCCCTGTAGTTTAGGAAAAGTTTTACTTTGGTCTATTCATTCGATTTGAACAAAAAGTATCCTGCAGTTTTCAATAAATTTCAATGTGGTCATTCTATCTAAATTCGTTAAAAACGATGATGTAAAGTTAAAAAAAAATGATAGACAAGAAAACCCATGCAATTTTCGTTATTATTTTTAAAGAATTTAGATGGAGGGACTATATTTCTTCCATTTTAAAATCATGCAATATTATAATTGTTTAAATTAGAATTGCAGGAACCAAAGTAAATTTTTTACAAAAATTACAAGGGACTATAGGTATAATTTTCCCCAAGCATATGTTTTTAAAAATTACTTGTGTAAACTAATTGCTTCACTGTATTTTTTTTTCTAACTGCTTTTAGGTTTCTAAATTTTTTTGTAGTCACAATTTTTTTTTATTGTTTGATCAACAATTTATGCTTTTTTGTTTTCTCTTGATGAGAGGAATATAAAAATATAAAATAATTAGTCAAATTTGAAATAAATCAACTAAAGACCCTCAAATATAGATAATAGGTTGAGTAAAAAGAGTTTTTTTTTTGGCTTTTAATGAACTTATTTAACAAATTAAATAAAAAATATATATTTTCAAATTCTCTCGTAAAGAAGAGCCAGAAAAATATAAAATTTTGATCAAACGGTTAAAAATATTGACCAAAGACCAACATATTCAAAAATCAAAACTTAAAAAGCTCAAAAAACCTAGCCCAAAATGGCATTTCTACTTTTTTCATTATTACAGTTTACATGATCCGACAAAAAACAATAATCATTATCACAATGCGAATTACAACATATACAACAATTGCAACTAATACATTGTCCATTGACTTAAAAAGAAAAAATATATATGTCAAGTTCATCCAATCGACGAAGGACATTTAAACACACGAACCAAAATAAAATTGAGCAAAGTAGTTATGATTGTTTCGACGAAAAACATTTTTTGCCGTTTGAGAGCATGAGATTTTTTTTCGATT
>BRYE01000017.1:16451579-16466579 GCA_030159115.1 Actinidia arguta var. hypoleuca | reverse complement strand
ACGGAGAGCAATCAATAATTCACTAGTCAGTCTCAAAACCCTACATTCTCTTTTATGTAGAATAAGAGAATGACGTGGTAGACTTCATCAGAATACTATCCTATTCTAGCTAGGAAAATATATCATAACTCAAAATTAATCCTTTAAGTCGAGAGTTATACTCACATAAATACTCCATGTGAGCCAACTGGGTATTAACCTAAAAATGTGGGCTGAACTCAACAATCTCCCACTCCAACCCACTGAAAGGTAATCCGATGTCTTCAAATTGTCCATCCTGACAATTTCTGGTCTAACTCCCTCATAATATCTGCAAGACAGCATTCGAGAGATCTCAACCTCATCAACGGGTTACACCACTTTCACCGAAGTGTATGCACCTCTACACCGAAGAGTCCATACCTTCTCACCGAGATGCCCCTCCCACTGGAGTGCGCCGCAAAGTACATCACTTTGCAAACTGTCGTGGCTCCATTTCTCGTCTCTTGTACACACAACTGAAGAGATCACCACCACTAATCAAATTAAGAGCGAAAGAGACTCGTTTCGACATCGTCGTGTTTGCCGTTGTACAACTCTTCAAAATTGGCTTTGTCGCATTCTTCTATGCTTCTAACTGGACATCTTGCACTAGTTGTACCACTCATGTCTTGCCAGACTTATGCACACATCTCAACGCATCTCCCTGCACTCCTATACCCATACGGATTCTCTAGGTACTCCTGCGCTTGCTCCGCGTACCTTTGTGCAACAATTGATTTCCTTATCCATTCTTCTTGGTAATGCAGTTGGAACCATGTTGGACAGTAGCTTCCCATGTCTAGACACTCCCCTCCAGTCGGTGTAACCCTCTAATTTTTCTTCCTCGCAGCATCTCATTGTTTCCTTGGAAAACTCTCAAAACTCCTCCATTAACTACAAAGTTGCAACCCTTCAAATCTAGCATCCCAATGAAAATCAATTTTTTTCGCAAACTAGGAACATGCCTTACCTCGATCTATGTCAGAGACCTCCCGTCTGTCATGTAGAACCAGACTAATCATTTGCCGAAAACTCTGTTTGTTGTGTTGTTCGCCATCAATACAAGCCCGCCATCACATGTTGCATATGTAGAGAACATCTCTCTGTCTCCACACAAGTGGTAAGCATTGCCTGAATCCAATATCCAATCTGATTTTTCATTTGCCGATACTGCTAGGAGAACATCACTCTCATCCTCAGTCATCACTACTACTGTCTCTGAAAATTGATCATTCTTCATCTCTACTTTATACTTTGGACAATTCCTCTTGATATGCCTCTCTTAATCATCGTAAAAGCACGTAAAAGTGTGACTTCTCAATTGTGATCTTTGTTGTCCTCTGTCGATACCTCTTTGATTCTCTTATCCTCCAATGGGGCGTATAAATCCTTGTAGAATAGGATATCCTCCATCAGTGATTTCCACAATGCGTAATTCATAGATGAAAGCATGATCATAGCCCATAAATTGTTCTTCGCTGTCTCACTTCACCCAAATAGAAGTAAAATATTCAAAAACTAACCTCGGAGAGGGATTCAAAATGCTAAAAACTCTTAAAAAGGGCAAAATTATCAAAATTAAAAACTTTTGAGACCAAACTATAATTTTTCAAAACTCCAGGGACTAAACTATAATTTTTAAAAACTATATGGACCAAATTATAATTGTTAAAAACTTTAGGGACCTGAAGTGCAATTACCTAAAATTCCTGAATATTCTTTTTCATATTGGCTCAATCACACAAGACAATAAATATTTATATTGTTTGGGCCAATGGTGTCTACGTTTACGGGAAGCAATCCATAATCCACTAATTGAACAAATGAGATTGCAATGAGTATAAAGGAGGAGAATCACACTTCACACTTCACTCGTCTCTCTCTCTCTCATAATTCTCTTTGTTTAGCCTTTCTTTTCTGTCACATCTTTTTGTAACCCAGCATATTAATCTCAGTACATTAGTCTCACAATCCTACCTTCTCTTTTATAGACAAGGGAAGGAGATGATAGACTTCCAACATAATATTTAATTGTTATCCTATTTTATCTAAGAAAATATATCATAACTCAAGACTAATCCTTTCAAGAGTTGTAATTAATTTGAGAGTTATACTCCTATACGAATACTCTATGTGAGCTAACTGTGTATTGACTCAAAGATGTGGTTTAGACTCAATAGAGGTGCCAATAGGTGAAGAGGAGATGGTGGATGTTCCTGTGATTGTGGTTTGGCAGCCATCGTTATAGTGATGGTTGTTGTGCAAGGATGGCAAGGTCGTAAAGGAAAAAGAAAAGAGGATGGGTGGGTAGATGTTACAAATGCAGCAGCAGTAATAGAAAATACTGAGGAGAGGAGGGAAAGTGGGTTTGTAACTAATAACAGATCAAGGAGGAGGCCCAACTGGATGGATGACTATGAAACATAAAGAGATGGGAAAGTGGGAATCACAGCTTGGCAAGTTACAGATGAGAGCAATAACAGGAGTTGGTTAAATAGTTGTTAAGGCAGTTAGATACCATTCTTGTTTCTTTTATTTGTCATGTCTATAAATGTGTGATACTCATTTTGAATAGAATAAGAAGTTTTTCAGCCTTTCATTATAATTCAGGAGCCCTCTCTAGCTCGAATAGAGAAATTCCATTCTTCTTTTTCATTTTCCAGCATTTCCAGTATTACCACAGAACTCTGTTCAGAACAATTGGTGCTTTCATTCTCTTCTTCAAATGGCAGAAGGAACTAGATTTACAAAGATTGATGAAGCTATTAAGAATCTGAATGATTTTCGCAAGGAGACTGAACTTCAGATTCGTGAGATCAACAACACAATTTCAAGATTCATGTAGGCAGTTGAGCAGAGATTGGAAGGCAGACCTGATCCTATTGTGCGATCAACAGAAGTAGTCACCACTGTCAATACTCCTTCCAACAACAACAACATGCTTTGTCGTTCGATGAAAATTGAAGTACCTCGATTTGATGGAATTGATGTCTCTAATTGGATATTCAAAATTGAACAATTCTTTCAATTCTACAATACTCCTGAAGATCAGAGAATTACAAATTCAACTTTCCACTTAGATGGCCCAGCTCTTAGTTGGTTCAAGTGGATGCATTCTAATGGATTTATTGAGTCTTGGAAAGGCTTTTTAAGAGCATTGAATCTCAGATTTGGACCTTCCATGTATGAAGATCACAGGGGTGCACTGTCCAAATTGCAGAGTAGTAGATTACCAATCTCAGTTTGAGAATTTATCTACAAAGGTAAATGGTTTGTCTGAACAATTTCTATTGAGTTTTTTCATTTCTGGATTGAAATCTGAGATAAAAAGGGAACTTTTAGTGGCTCAACCTCAGTCTTTGTTACAAGCCATGGCTTTAGCCAAATTGCAGGAGGATAAGCTTAAAGAAATGAAATAGTTTTTTAAGACTGCAAACCAGAACTCTATGCCAGAATATATTCCCAATAAAGTTCAATCTGGATACCAACACATATTGCCTAAACCTGTAGTTTCTACCACTTTAGTTCAGTCCAAAACCACATCCTTACCCATTAAGAGATTGACTCCTGCAGAACTTAAAATTAGAAGAGAAAAATGACTTTGTTACCATTGTGATGATAAGTATGCACCTGGCCATAAATGTAAGTCCAAATTTTTTTTGCTGATTGGCAATGATGATGAACAAGACATGGAGTTTACTGGGGAAGAAGGGGATCCTGGTGATTCTGCTATCATTTCTATACCTGAGGTGAGTATGCATGCTCTTGCTGGCCAGATTAATCCAATAACAATAAGGGTTAAGGGTCAGATTGGTAATCATTATGTTCACGTACTGATAGATAGTGGTAGTACACAAAATTTCATTCAAGAAAGGATGGCACATCAATTGGGGTTATCCATTACACCTTCTAATCAATTTAAGGTGTATGTGGGGAATGGAGATTTTCTCATTTGTGATAGTAGTTGCTTACAAGTGAGATTGGTTCTGCAAGGCCATAAATTTTGTTTGGATCTATTCATTTTACCTGTACAAGGTGCTGATATGGTGCTGGGAATCCAATGGCTTGAACTTCTTGGACCTGTAATTACTGACTACAAATTGTTAACCATGGAATTTCAGTGGAATGGTAAGACAATGCATTTAAATGGGGAATCACAAGTGAATGATGAAATGTTATCAGGGAAGCAATTTATGAAATTGTCTAAAAGCCAGAACATTGTGTCCTTGTTTCATTTAAAAGCTATGATACCTGACAGTATTGGTCAGGAGATGCCAGAATGTGTGAAGCCACTTTTACAATAGTTTGTTGTTTTATTTCAAGATCCAACAACTTTACCCCCAGAAAGAGATACCGATCATCAAATTCACCTCAAACCTAGTACAGAACCAATTAATGTTAGACCCTACAGATATCCATATTTCCAAAAATCTGAAATGGAGAAGTTAGTTCATGAGATGCTACAACAAGGAATAATAAGGCCTAGCCGAAGTCCATTTTCTTCACCTGTTCTGTTGGTAAAGAAAAGAGATGGATCATGGAGGTTTTGCATTGATTATAGAGCACTCAATGCTATCACTATCAAAGACAAATTTCTCATTCCCACAATAGATGAACTGTTGGATGAATTAAAAGGTGCAATAGTGTTTTCAAAGCTGGATTTGAGAGCAGGTTATCATCAAATTCGAGTCAGAGCTATTGATATCCACAAGTCAGCTTTCAGAACCCACCAAGGCCATTATGAATTCCTGGTAATGCCTTTTGGCTTGACAAATGCTCCCTCTACTTTTCAGGCAACTATGAATCAAGTTTTTTCCCCTTACTTGAGAAAATTTGTCATAGTTTTTTTGACGATATCTTGGTATACAGTTCCTCTCTTTCTGACCACATGCAACATCTGCAATTGGTGCTTCAAAGTTTGTTTGACAATCAGTTGTTTGTAAAGTTGAGTAAATGTTAGTTCTGTCAAGAATCCATTGAGTATTTGGGGCATATTGTGTCCAAGGAAGGAGTGCAACCAGATCCTAACAAGATTCAACCAATGTTAGAGTGGCCTAATCCCAAAAACATCAAGCAATTGAGAGGATTTATAGGACTGACTGGATACTACAGGAAGTTTATAAGGAATTATGCTGCAATTGCCATTCCTCTGACCAACCTCTTAAAGAAAGATGCCTTTACTTGGGATGATGCAACTCAGAATAGTTTTTATGCACTTAAGAAGAAGATGACTGAAGCTCCTGTACTTTCTATGCCTGACTTTAATTTACCTTTTGAACTAGAAACTGATGCATCTAACTATGCCATTGGGGCTGTATTGCTACAACAGAACCATCCAATTGCTTTTTTCAGTAAGAAGTTAAGCCCACAGATGTGTTCAGCTTCCACATATGTGAGAGAGTTATTTGCAATTACTGAGGCAGTAGCTAAATGGAGGCATTATTTGTTGGGCAGACAATTTATAATCAAAACAGATCATAGAAGCCTCAAACACTTAATGGATCAGGTCATCCAAACTCTGGAACAACATCATTACCTCAGTAAATTACTTGGGTTCAATTATACAATTGTTTACAAACCAGGTAGAGACAATTTTGTGGCAGATGCATTGTCCAGAGTTGTTGGGGAGCAGTTTAGTGACAATCCAGCTCCAGTTACCAATCAAATGTTGATGTCTAATGGCCTATATTTTGCCTTGTCCACTATATCTTCCATTTTATTGGAAAAACTAAGATTGGAGGTGTTGCAGAACTCTAAACTCCAATCTTTAGTTCAGGATTGTGAAGTTGGAATTGCCACAAATTACGCATTCAGGGATGGACTGTTATTCTATAAAGATAAACTGAGAATTGCTTCTGATTCTGACCTTAAAATGGTTATCCTCAAGGAATTTCATAGTACTCCAATTGGTGGGCATGCTGGAATTTTGAAAACCTTCATGAGAATATATCCAAATTTTTATTGCCTGGTTTAAGGGAGGATGTAAAGTAGTATGTTAAAAACTACTATATCTGTCAACAAATCAAGTATTCGACTACCAAATATGCTGGGTTGCTGCAACCTTTACCCATACCAGATCATGTGTGGGAAGATGTGTCCATGGATTTTATCATAGGGTTAACCAAATCTAAGGGAGTCACAGTCATATTGGTAGTTGTGGATCGCTTATCTAAATTTGCTTATTTTGGGACCTTACCCACTACCTTTACTGCAGTTGTAGTGGCCAATTTGTTCATTGATATTGTGGTCAAATTGCATGAATTTCCCCTGTCCATAGTCTCTGACAGAGATCCCATATTTCTTAGCCACTTTTGGAAAGCATTGTTTCATTTGAGTGGTACATCTTTAAAATATAGCACCGCCTATCATCCTCAGACAGATGGCCAGACTGAGGTTATGAACAGATGCCTGGAGCAGTACTTAAGGGCTTTTTCTCATCAGCACCCTAAGGATTGGACTAAGTTTTTGATTTGGGCAGAATTATGGTACAATACTTCTTTTCATACTTCAACTGGAATGACGCCTTTTGAGGCATTATATGGTAAACCTCCAAAGAATATTTAGTCATATATACCAGGGACTTCTTCTATTGAGGCCATTGATACTGAATTGCTATCCAGGGAAGATATTTTGTTCTAATTAAAGCAAAATTTATTAAAAGCCCAGAAAACAATGAAGTCTCAAGCTGATGAAAGCATGAGAGATTTAAATTTTCAGGAAGGGGACTGGGTGATGGTCAAATTACAGCCCTACAAACAGCATTCCCTGGCTCAAAGATTGAATGGCAAGCTGGGTAAGAGATATTATGGTCCTTTTCTTGTTTTACAGAAGATTGGCAAAGTGGCTTATAAGTTGGATCTTCCCTCAACTAGCCAGATTCATCCAGTGTTCCATGTATCCCAATTGAAACCTTTTGTTGGCTCAAAAGTACTGCCAGGGGGTGCTACTTTACCTAATTATGATGAGGATTCACAGAATCTCATTTGTCCATTGGCCATTGTGCATAGGTGTACCATTTCAGTTGATAATCAACTCAAACCCCAAGTTTTGGTGCAGTGGGATGGTTTTCCTGTAGAGGATAGTTCATGGGAAGATGTTAATGTTCTTCAAGAAATTTTTCCTCACTTAAACTTGGAGGACCAAGTTTGTTTTGATGACGGAGGTAATGTTACAAATGCAGCAGCAATAATAGAAAATACTGAGGAGAGGAGGGAAAGTGGGTTTGTAACTAATAACAGATCAAGGAGGCCCAACTGGATGGATGACTATGAAACATAAAGAGGCGGGAAAGTGGGAATCACAGCTTGGCAAGTTACAGATGAGAGCAATAACAAGAGTTGGTTAAATAGTTGTTAAGGCAGTTAGATACCATTCTTGTTTCTTTTATTTGTCATGTCTATAAATGTGTGATACTCATTTTGAATAGAATAAGAAGTTTTTCAGCCTTTCATTGTAATTCAGGACCCCTCTCTAGCTCGAATAGAGAAATTCCATTCTTCTTTTTCATTTTCCAGCATTTCCAGTATTACCACAGAACTCTGTTCATAACAGTAGATGTGTGTGTGTGGGAGGGGCTTAGGGCTCTGATGATGGTGGTGATAGAGTCAAAATAATTCGGCGTTGTTGGGCCTATTTGTGGTTGGGAGAGTTTAGGCTGATTTAGTTGATAGAGGCGGCAATTATCGAGTGTGACAAATCTCATAAATTTTTAATGAGTCAATGTTAATAAGGGTAAAATAGTAAAAGAACACACTCTGTTAACGGTGTTAGACCGAAATGTCTAATAGGGGAGGCCAGTGCCATTTCAAAAAAGATGAGAAGTTCTCTGGAATTATCATAAACCTCAAGGGAAGTAAGTGTAATTTATCCAATATTTTATACTCTGAAATATTTTTGGCTTTATTTCACTTTTGTGGAATGTTCTCCACTTGATTGGTTTAGGTTCCCTTTGAAATGTGAAGCGAAAAAATAAAAGAAATTATAGTGATTTCTCACCTTAGTAAGAAAAGAAAAAAAATACTTACAGTTTTTTATCATTATGTTTGAATAGGGACATGGGAGGAATTTTTTTTCTTTCTTTGTATTTTGATAGGTAATATTGATATTATAAATAATTCACGGCCAATCATTTTTTATTTTTTACCAAGGCTTACATTTTTTGGTAGAAAAAAAGAGAATTAGTAAAGGACTTCTCTTTTTTATACTTTCTTACAATCTCTCATCTATTTTATAATCCAAACAAAAAGGAAAATCTAATTTCTCTCCGTTTTCTATCATTTCTTACCAAAATCCTCACATGGTGGTTATCTAATTAATTATGTTCTTGGCAAAGGAAAATTAACAGCTTTTCCATGTTGGTGGTGGTTTTGGATTTGAATTGAGAATGGATTCTTCTCTCGGGTTTGAACGATGTCGTCGGGGTTTGTGGGGTCACTACCTGTATTATTTGGATGATCCGAATTATTTATTTCCGTTTATTTTTAGATTTTTACGTAGGTATCTTTTATGTAAAAAGTTAAATTAATTAGGAAATTGGAGCTATGTGATTTTCACATTTTTATCTTTAAAAAAATAAATGGTTGAACAAGTCTATGATGGACCTATACAAGTAATACAACTTTCGAACACAACTCCCACTGCAAACCTTTCACAGGCTACAAATTTTTACAAAAATCTCTCAAAAAGTTGAGTCATGTATCATCTTATGGCATTGTAAGATCCACCACTTGCAAGAGAGTTGTAAAAATTTCTAAATGCAAACTAAAATAATCTCAGTCACAAATTTCTCATAAGTGGCGAGTCTTACATGAGATTCATGTGATACGAGACTCACCTCTTATGATAGTGTTGTGGCTTGAGTGAGACTCGTATGAAGTGAGACTTGCTACTTACTAGAGAGGTATAATGGAAATTATATTCAAATTGTGAACACGACATTTTTGTTAGAGACAATCTCAAATTTTAAAGGACACGCTTCTTTGACGTCGTGATCTTTGTACTGCATAATGAAGTCCAATAATTTTGAGTTTATTTTGATGATATAAATTATTTATATTGTACATTTCGTCATAAAGATCAATAATATAAAAAATATGTTAATTGGATACAAAACAATATTTATTCAGTACTATTTTATAAGTTAATAAATGAGAATAACACATATTATTATATTTATTTATTTTATTATAAATTAATATTGATCGATCATCAATTTATATCTAAAAAATTAGTATTAAAGTTCTCCCATAAAATCTATAATATGACGATTAGATCATTAAAATAAGTCATAGAGTCCGAAATACTAACTGCATTGATACAGTCCAAAGTTAGACTTGAGAAAAGCCTGGTCCAATTTAAAATTATGATGAGTCGTCATTGGTGACGAGTAACCCGCAATAAATTGACATGGATTCCGATTTCTAGGGAAAAACACACACGTGTTTTTCGTCGTCATCTCTTATGTCTCATCAATGGCCCTCTAGTATCATAATACAGGGCTTTAACGGCGCCACACACACACACACACACACACACGCACTTAATACACCTGTAAGAACGTTCTACTTCTAGAACCTATCTATCCACGACCTAATCCATTAACTGGTTTATTGATTTTTTTATCGGTAAACTACGCTGACCTCCCCTAAGGTTTCTGATAAATACAGAAAACTTTCCTCCAATTTTAAAAATAACATTGACCCCTCTTTCTTTTAAAAATATTGTGAGATTTCCTCATATCGCTAATTTTTATGCAAGAAATTATAATATTACCCTTATATTTACGGATTATATTTTTTTTTTCATTACACCCATTAAAATAAATAAATATTATATATTTTTTAAAAATAATTAAAATTATTTTTTAAGTATATTTAGATTAGAACACATAAAAAGAAAAAAAGTTCCATCATTTTTTTAAAATTATTTACTGATAAAATAATTTTATTTTGAAGTATATTTTGATTAGAAGTACTTTAAAAGTAAATTATTTTAATTAATTATTTTTAAAAAAATATATATTAATAAAAATAAATATAAAGTAGTTTATAATTAAATAGTATTGTTGAAAAAATAAGAATATTTATTTATTACAATGGGTGTATTGAGAAAATATTTTGAAGACCTAAATCTAAGATCAAGATTGTTATTTTTGAATAAAAATTAGTTTAAGGGAAAATCTTGTCAATAATTTTAAAAATAAAGAACGTAGTGCTATTTTTGAAACCTTAGGGGAAGTTAGTAAAATTTACCAACTTTTTAATTTAAAACTTCAAATATAAATAAACCAATTTTGTTTCAAGATAAGTTGCTTTTTAGTGAATTTTATTGTGAATGTTAGTTGTTAGTTGTTTTATTTGAAGTGAAATTTGTTATGGTTAGAGAAATTGAAAAAGTAAAAAAATATTTAAAAAAAAACACATTAGAGACACAAATAAACCATTGTTTGAATTAATTTGGATTTATTTTATGTTCAGTGCGTTTTTTTTTTTACTTTTTCTTAATCCTGTGGTCAATACAAAATGAAGAACAATTTTTTCTTTATCAAAAACTAAAATATATCCATGCTTGTTTGGGATAATTTTTTTTTTATCTTCTTTGGTTTTTCAATTTTTTTTTCTCTTTATTGAATTTTTTCACCAATTGATAAAATTCTTATATATATTTTTTAAGAATTTAAGAATAAAAAAATTTAATTTAATTTTAAAAAATTCACTAAAAAATTAAAAAAAATCAGTTATTTTTTTACTTTAATAAGTTCTTTTTTTTTAAAAAAATTTGAATAAAATTTTATATTTTCAAAATTATCTGACAAAGAGGAATTGAAAAAATATAAAATTCAATTAAATAGTAAAAAATAATTATTAAAAATAAAAAAATTCGAGAACAAAATAGCTTAGAAAAATTCAAAATAACTAACCGGGGAAGAGTTGATACTTGTTAGTCCATGAATTTATTAATTATCAATAATTTAATACTCGATATTTACTTATCTAGTAGGCAACACTAAGAGGTGTACAAACGGACGGTCCAGGCTTTTTCGAACTGATACTGTAAAGGGCTTGGTCGATCACGGGTCGGGTTGAGCCCAGTCTGTTGAAAAATATTACTGAAACATGGTTTACAAGGAGTTAATAAAAAATGTGAAAAAAATAATTTATAAATTCCATGCTATGTGAAAATAATTTTATCAATTTTATTATGCAATAATATGCAAAAAATGTAAGAAAATGGTTGATCAAGTCGAGTTTTAGACACTCTTTCTTTAAGACAGATTCACCATCCCCAGATGCTCATGGGTTTAATGGGCATCTATCTCCAAGATAAAAGATCACGACACTAAATAAGTAGCACTACAATATTCAGGTCCATCGGATGCAAACTTTAGATTCTACTCTCTCCATGTATAGTATGAATGATAGAAATCAATAAGAAATTTCTGTCTAATTCTACTAAGAATTATGACATTTAATTTCATATAGAAACGTACAGTATTTTTGATAAAAATCAATATGGTATGATCATGATCGGTAGTATTTTCTACATAAGAAATTACTATAATTCTGTAGAATTTTATCAATAAAATTTAATACATAAATACATAATAAAATGGTTGAATTTACACCGAAATTCAGCACAATAATTACTAAAATCATATATACATGATAAAATATAGAATTAACTAGATTAAAAAAAACCTTCAAGTCTGGAAGTCAGAAAAGATCAATCAGAAAGTATAACGAATCTGTTGTCAAAGACTCGCCAGAATCTGGTGTAGGAGGCTTGCCGGAATTTGAACAGAACTTTCATCTTCGTCAGAGAAAAGAGAGAGAGAGAGAGGAGAGACAAAAAATGGATTAAAAACATATCTAAAAATAAAGGGAGAATTCTCTCTATATAGAAAAATTCGCACCCCTTTGAAATGGTGCCATACAAACACACACCCTTAATAGGAGTTGTAATTCTTCGCAGCCAAATGCGGCCTTAAGGTTAGTTGTAACTGTTGGATTTAAATTTTAAATTCAAAACTAAAAAAAAAAAAATTATTAAATAAACTCAAACCTTTTAACATTATTAATTTACACCTGCCCCCCGCCTCGAACTGAGCCGAGCTGGCCGATGGACAGTGGTGACGGCGGCGGCGCGCGCGCGTGTGGCGTAATGTGTCAAACCATGGGTTATTTAAGTTCTTCCCCTTTCACAAAAGTGGGGTGCTCCTTGGGGCCCAAACCTTTAACCAAACTTAGGCTTTATATACCCATCACTTTTCTCATAGGAAATTAATGTGGGACTAACCTTTAGTTTCACCTAATATCCATACTCATGGTACCTACATTGGAAGCCATTATCTCATTTAAATCTCCATAAATTTGAACAAATAAATGCTTATTTTTCATCTCCTCATGGAGGAGAACACAAAATAACTTGGGTCCACTAAAAAGGACATGTGAGTCCCACCTTATATTTGGCTCAAAGTTGGTGTGTTCACCAAATATTTCAACAATTCCCCACATAAATGAGATTGGATGACAAAAACAATGCACAAAGAAATGCTAATGTACAAATGTAAAATAGAGAGTAGAGCAGAAAGTCACCACATTAGGAAATGTGGCTTTTGGATTTGAACCTTCCATAGTGAAATACTATCGGGATTGCTAGCTAATCAGTGGACGTGGTGATACCTCAAACTGTTCAACTATTTGTGTAAACTAAGACAATAGTACTCACATGGTTTTTTTTCCTATCCAAGTTTGATCCTTCAATTGTGTTCGTTTTGGCCATGAACCATCTTGGTATTCATGAGTGTATTAGAGAATTTAAGCCTGTGCAATCCTCACAGAAGCAGCCCCTTCCCACTCATATAGGTGATTTCTTATAATGAGCAAATATACATACTCCACTTGGTATTCAAGTTATAAGAATCATTAAAAGCATAAGCTTATTAATATGAGTATCATGCCATACTCGTTCTATATTAAAAAACTGTAGCTTATCCTAACACTTTTCAGGTAATCACTAATTTCATCATAGAATTGGACCGTGGAATAAAGTTCCCCAGTAATTTATACAAAGTTGACCTTAGTTCGGTTGCCCATTGAATCTAGGTCTTGGAATTTTCAGTCAACTAGGTTGGGTTGCCATTAAGATAACTTTTAAGATAGTAGGCTTTCAAGCCCAATTCCCTCGATGAATAAATTTCGATCTCTTACCAGGCCTGATAGTAAGATGATCTTTCAATATCTTTTGATTATCTCTTAATCCTAGAATATGAACTTCTTGCGATTAATGACCTATAACAAACATGTTTGTCATGTTTTATCATTATTGAGAATTCTCTATATATTTGCTATAGCTGATTGTCTTAACAATATACGCAAGAAGCCAACTTCTTTTCTTTAAGAAAAAATCTCTAAAGAAATTTAAGAATCATTATCCTTAGTTTTTGATTCCTTTACAGAATCAAGCTAAATTCTTCCATTGCAAAAATTTCCTAAGAAATTACAGCAATCACGTTAAGACTTATCCACTTATGAATTTAGTGTCTTCTGATCCATAAATCTATTTTTATAGTGTATCATCTCTTTACATATGGATGTATTTGTGATCAGTGCATCATGTGTAGCACAAGCCTATCACCTTCCAGTGAATTAACCCTGGGTTTGAATAAAATAATTTATTCTCATCAAAATATGTTTACCCTTGCCACTTGTGTGAACTTATATCACTAAGTCACAACCATTAAGATTAGATCCCGTCACATATCTATTTAATATGTGAGTTTAAACTTCACTCATTGATCCATTTTGATAACCTCGTGTCAGATCATTTATAACTCATTTAAATTTACCTTTGTGTAAATTATTAGTGGGGTTAAAATGTAGTGGAACTCCGTACATCTTTTTTTACTTTACTCAAGTTTGAGACTACACTTATTTCCTTTTCTACCTTTAGGTATCCTCTCTGACTTTGAAAGTTAGAGGTAGTCGAATTGATCAACCTCTTCTTTTATTTATCTAGAACTATTCTTCCTTCCAACCATAAACTTATGATCTTGGATCTCTGGCTTACTCATAAAGCAAATTCACAAAGAATTACATTTTAAAAAGATATCTCATTTCTAGATTTAAGAAATACTCTTTAGAAATATCCCATGGATAATTCTAGAGTCTTAGATGAATTATCATCTACCAAAGCATTTGCATGCAGAACTATGTTTAATCAGACCAGTGATTAAATACTCACCCTAATTTAGAATTTAGATTAAAGATAACTTGATCTAAGATTCTGTCGGTATTAAAACAATGTTCTGTGATGTGTACTAGTGAGAACATGCGGTTTAAAAAATAAAATTGTAATCATAACTTTGTTATTTATAAAAAGAAACCAAATCTGCATAAAATTTTTAAAAAAATTAAAAAATATTATTCCTTGTTATAATAACTAAGTAGGCTGGTAAACCTTATAATTGATTTTTCAACGTCATAGGAGATTTTACTTTCCTACTTTAGAAATAATGAAGAAATATATCATATTTAATATCTAAGAATGACTGTTTGATAAAACAAAACTACCCCCATATTTTCTGAATTATTCAGAATTTAACAAACTAGTACACATCATTATATTTTAAATAACACTATAAAATATGATCAACATATGACAATTAATAGTTAGATATGTCATTTCCATCATAAATATATATATAACTAGAAACATATATGGTCACTAAAAGTTTCAAAGTTAGTAACTACATAAGTTAATCTAACTAACAAGAAACTAATAAGGATCAGAATAATGATCCTTCAGAAAAGGAACTCTCAATCACTACTAACTCGGGATCAAGTGTCATCTTCTGCGCACGTTCAAGGGTGTTTGGCCGATAAGGAGAGTTCACCTCGTGAGAACCCTCGGGTTGTACTTGAAGCATCAACTTTTTACAATAAGCAGGACATAGAACACTCTTGCGAGCAATGCTTAAAA
>BRYE01000017.1:16441579-16444079 GCA_030159115.1 Actinidia arguta var. hypoleuca | reverse complement strand
ACTCATTATAGAAGGGAACAAGTATATTTTAATTAAGGAACGTCTAGATCTTCCCACTATCAATGCGCCTAAACCAAAAATAAAAAGATATGAAAAATGGATTAAATCTGATGAGATGACACATTGCTATATTTTAGCTTCGATGTCTTCTGTTTTACAACATCAACTAAATGATTATATGAGTGCTAGGGATATGATCCTGAGCCTCAAAGAGATATTTGGAGAATAAGGGCGGCCTGCTAGGCAGATTGCCATGAGAGCATTGATAAACACTAAGATGGCTAAAAGAACTCGAGTTAGAGAACACATTTTAAAAATATTTGATGATTTAAACACTTTGGAGATCCTTGGTGATGAGATTGTTGTTGAATCTCAAATTGATATTATTCTTTAGTCGTTGTCTGACTCTTTTCAAGTCTTTTTCTAAGGGAAATGGCAAGCAAAAAAAGAAAAAAGTTCCGAGTAACCCCAGCATAATTCTAAATCTCAATGGGGGTATTGGCAAAAGGAAGAAAGTAAATGATTTAAAACCTAAAGAAAAATATTTCTACTGTGGAATTTCGGGTCATTGAAAGAGAAAATGTCCAATTTATCTAGCTCAGATAAAGGACTCAAGTATAGCCGAATCAATTGTTATTGAAGTAAGATTAATTGTGGGTACTTTAAATTTCTGGTGTGTAAATTTTGGTGCAACTAATAACATTTGTAACACGTTGTAGGTATTTCAAAAAACTAAGAAGTTCAGAGATGGGGAGGTTATGTTGCACCTGGACTATGAAACAAGAGTTGTTGCAGTGTCTGTAGAAGTAGTAGAATTAGTATTTTCTTCAAATAAAACATTAGTTTGAAATGGCTGTTTATTTGTCCCAAGTATTAGAAAAAATTTGATTTTAATTTCGGTTTTGTTTAAACAAGTATGTTTCATTTTATTTAGTAAAAATATTTTTATTAAATTAAATAAATCTTTTATTAAATTATGTTCATATATTGCATCGTAAGTTCGACGCATTTGAAAAATTCAAAGAATTTAGAATTGAAGTGGAGAAGCAACTAAATAAAAATATAAAGTCGTTTTGATCCGATCGAGGCTAGTATACAACACTACAAGATATGAGGTGTCCAGTGTATGAGCTTAAGAAAATATGGAAAAGTTGGATACTAAGTCTGAATTGTACTATTTCGTAAGATATCCTAAATAATTTAAATGCTGGTTATTTTATGATTCCAGAGAACATATAATATTAGTTAACATTAATATTATTTTTCTAGAGGACGATGATATGATGGACCGAAAACCTAATGATAGATTTGATTTTAGGGAGTTGTCTTATACTCCCACATAGCAATTAGTAGGAAGTTATAATCCAGGATGTTCCCAAAACCACTACTTCCAAAAACCATAACTAAGGGCAAATAGTATGTGGTATGCAAGTTGTATAGGTCCAATTTTGGACTTAAGCAAGCTTCCCAAAATTAGAACATTTGTTTGGATAAGGCAATCAAATCTTTTATTTTCGAACAAAATACAGATGAATCATGTGTGTATCAGAAGTGTGAGCAAAGTGTGATGATGTTTTTAATTTTATATGTAGATAATATTATACTCATTGGGAATATTGTAGGGGCGCTATCTACTATAAAAATTTAGTTGGTAAATCATTTTGATATGAAGGACTTGGGACAAGCCAACTAAATTTTAGGGATAAAACTTTAGCGAGATTGTCAGAATAAAATATTATGTTTATCCCAACTGCATATATATCTATATCTATATCTCTATATATAATTCTTATCAAGTTTGAAATGCATAAGTCCAAGAAAGAGTCATGAGTTTTCAGGCATGGAGTTCCTCTGTCTAAGGAATAGTGTCATAATATTTTTTAGGAAGAGCAACACATAAAAATATTTCCTTATGCTTCAACATTAAGAAACCTAATATATGCTATGCTTTGCATTATACCAGATATCTGTTATGTAGTTAGCATGATCAACGTATATCAATCTAATCTAGAACCGGAACATTGGGCTGAAGTGAAATATATTTTCAAGTACTTGAAAAGGATTAGAGATTATATGTAAATCTATGGAGGTTCATATTTAATTATAGTTGGTTACACAAATTTTATTTTATGACAGACATGGATTCAAAAAGTCAATTTTCGGTTATGTGTTCACAATTGTTGGGAGCACATAGAACGAAAATATCACCCCATAAGGGAGATAGTATTGTAAAATCTCAAAACTTTAAAAATTTTAAAATTCTCTAAGTAATACATAAATTAAACGATAAATATAAAATATGTATAATACATGTTATTTATAAGAAATTAATGTACGTTATATTATAAGTATTAAGTATGATTTTTCAAAATTTTGTATGAAGACATGAATTTTTACCCGAAAAATATTTTATGTTAAAAAGTATAACAAGAAATATAGACACGAATTAAGCATGTATGACTGAACCATGTGAATCAATAGGGATCACATGTTAGTGTTA
>BRYE01000017.1:16436579-16439079 GCA_030159115.1 Actinidia arguta var. hypoleuca | reverse complement strand
TCATTTTTTTCTAGGAGAGAGAGGGAATAACTAATGAGTTAATTCATTCATTTAGTAATTAAAATTCGGATCCGGTCATTTTGATAAATTATTTATCGAAATAAAAATTTATTATTTTTGTAACTAAGATGATAAATAATTATGTATCATAAGAGTTTGAAATAATTATGGTTTGGTTGATAGTTATTTTATCCAACTTTAATTATTGATACTCATGTAGAAGGATTTTAATTGTGACATTAAAATAGCAATGAGAGTATTTAAGTTTTTTTTGCTTTGGAGTGCACGAGATTCGATACTAGAATCTCGTGCTATTCAAGGTATCCCGATCCATCTCCTACTCAACGTTGTACAGTTTACATGGCTTTAAGATAAAAAAAATAATTTAAAAATCAAGCTTACGCTGTGGGATACGATCCCCTTCAATTATTTGTTCAATTTAACTATTGTTTGACTAAAGTGGTTTATCTGATAATTTTTTTTGAAAAATTATTTTTTCATCAAAATTTGGCTAAGTGTGAAAAAATAAATTAAATTTGTTTTTTCTTCAAACTATTTTTTTTGATAATTATTTTTTATACATTGAATAGTCAAAACTGATTTTATGAGATTTTTACTACAAGGTATCCCCTCAATTGCAAGAAAAACTCTTTTTAAAATAACTACCGAAAAATTATTTTTTTACTAAAATTAAAATTTTATTTTTTAATTTAATAAAAATTATATATTTTTTTATTGAATTCAAATAGGGTATATTCTTATTTAAATTGTAAATGTAAAGTAAAAAAATATAAGATTTATGATTTTTAGTTAAATATTTTCAATAAAAATAAGTATGCTGACAAAGAACTGGAGAATACAAGACGAACTTGATTTAGAATTAAAGTGCTAAGGGTTTTCAAGCCTCAATTGGTTCAAAAATGTTTAATTGATCGAGAAAAAATTCAACCGGTTTAGAGGGAGTAGAACCTAATTAGGCAAGCTTTGACCATTCAAGAAAATTTAAACCGGTTGAGAAAAATATTCAACTGATTCAGACCAAGCAAATTTTAATCGGTTATTTGAATTTGAATTATAAGCCTATTTTGAGTAACTTAACGTCAAAATTTAGAAAAATAGGCTGAATAAAGTTATAAAAAATTGAGATAGCTGCTCAACGCAACTTGAATTGAATAAAACGAATATCATATGAAATAGTTATAGTCAAAATATGAATCACTAGTCTAGGAACAAAAATAGTATATTGATCTATTTGAATTTTAATTCTAGAGAGGTATGCAAATGATGTATTTTTGAGATATTTAAAGGGTTAAATTATACGAGATATGGTATTCAATATGTAAGCTCAAAATGGAAGCAAATTCCAAATAAAGGAGAGAAAATTAAAATTTACCTGAGTAGGATTAACAAAGGTGATTTTTGGTATCAACTCCTTCACTCTTTTTCTTCTTCTCTTTCTCTCTCTCTCCTAAATTTCTTACTCTCTTTTATCTCTTATTGCCAGGATGGAAATTAGAGGTCAACGGAATGATTGCTTATGGTGAGTCATAGCGGTGAGTCACCCAAGCATTGATGGCTTGTGGTGGCTCATGGTTCCATACAACCCATTTATACTAGTTTGACACGTGTCTTAAAGTCTGACATGTGTTTAGTTTTTTATTTCGTTTTGTCAAAAAAAATTTTTGTGTAAAAATTTTGAAAAATTATAAAAATGCTACCGGTATAAAAATATAGCAAACCTTACAATAATAAGATCTAGAATAATATATTAAAAATAATTAAAGAGAGTTGGGTTTTACAACAATAGTCTCAAACAATTGGATTCTCTAACTTTTTCATTTCTATTTTCCTCGCTAAATTTTTAATCCAAATGTAGCCTTAATACTCGAGTGTAAAATAACCAAGCACATATGAAAACTATTCAATACTTTTAAAAACAATGTGATATCATTTTTTATAAATTATGGACCCAAACATAAACATGTATAGAAGAACGTATTATTTTGGAAGAATTGAATATTTACTTTATGAATATAATTAGTTCTATTATGAAGTGGAGGAATGTAGTTTTGTTCATTGACTTGGAAGCTAATTGAACATCGTCCTGCCAACGATGATGTCTCCCTCTTCCTTTCTCCCTCCTTGATGTTGCCTATAGGGAAGGTGTTTTTTGAAAACATGTGCAAAAAAGCTTCCCGAGCATTCATTCACTCTTAAATGTCTTCCTCGAAGGTTAAGATCAAGAGTAAGGTTATGGGTGTTCAATTGGAGGTTGGAGAGATGAGAGAGACATCAATGCGAGGAGGAAGAGAACGAGGGTAGGATGTGGGGTTGTAGGGGTGTCTAGTGAGGGGCAATGATGGACTCGAACTGGTAAGGGTGGGATAAGGCTTGGGGTGGTAGTTTCGGGTGAGGAAGTACCTTGAGGTGGAGGTTGGGTGGGGTGGAAGGGGATTGGCAGGTGGAAGGGGTGGTAGTTGGCGGTAGACCGGTGGTAGTT
>BRYE01000017.1:16416579-16421579 GCA_030159115.1 Actinidia arguta var. hypoleuca | reverse complement strand
GGTCACACTGGGGCTCTTTAGGCAAGAGATTTCTCCAAACATAACATACTAACCATATAGGTTATACTGGGGCTCTTTAGGCCAGAGATTTCCTCCCAACATAACTTACTAACCATATAGGTTTTACTGGGGTTCTTTAGGCTAGGGATTTCTCCCAACATAACATAGGTAGTTTATTTATTGTCCCCTAGCATAGGACTATCGATAGTGTATTTCTTGTCCCCTATCGTAGGACTACCGATAATGTATTTTTTGTCCCCTATTGTAGGACAATAAGTGTGATAACTTGGCATAATAACCTTTCGATCACGTTATCATAGTAAACATATAGGTCATGCATGGGCTTTTTAGACCTGGGACGTCTCCCACATAGAGTTTATTTTCGGTCCCCTATCATAAGGCTAGATAGTTTATTTCATGTCCCTTATCATAAGATTGGCGGCTAGGTTAAGGTCTTACCTTTAGAAGACCTCGAGTATCACTATACATTGAACATACTTAATTTTGCAAGTAAATCGTCTATCCACGGGTTTTCGTATCATAATATACTAGTATTAGCATTCCATTCGAAGACATGGCTTTTATATCATAACATATAACCATTTGTGCATTGAAAGCATGGAAAACATTGTATGCAATATAATTCGTATCAAAAGTATTTAGAAAATATATAAATTTTGTTCATGGCATCATATTATTCACCTCGATTTTCTTGACTAGGTGTTAATCGACGTATTTCTACATGTAAAGGACATAGGGTATGAAAACGTCAATACTATGTTCAATTATACAAGAATAAAATAATTAAACTAATACGAAACTCTCAACTCAACCTAAGATATTCTCGCTCTAGGTCGAGACTCCTTGAACACGCATCTAAAGTCTTCAATTTTGTAGGTTAAAGGGCTAACATACTTTGGACCCAAATTAAACTGTCCTAAGGAAAAAGGCCAAACTGCCTGAAAATTGGCCTAGCGTTCGAACGCTAGGCTGCCGTTCGAACGCTGGGTCTGGCGTTCAAACGGTGGTTGGGCGCGACAGCAGAAATGGTTACTAAAATTTATCAAAATTTGTAAAATACCAACCAAACTCTTCCAAAGCTCTTAGGGTACCAAGGATAACTCAAGGGTATTACAATAACTCAAAAATCAACTCTCAAACACAACCCTAGCATTGTAGATCTAAGATTTAAAAACTTAAAAACTTTAACATTTTGAAATTTGGGGCTTTTCAAATCCTACCCCAAAATCATTCAAATCAAGTTTTAATACTTGTTATTCAATCCAAATGAAACTCAAAGGAGTCTCTAAAACTAACCTACATTACATACATACGCATATACATGAGTTAGGATTGGGCTTACCAAAGTTCCAAGCTCACCAATGATCTTCTCCTAGCTTGAGGTGAACTCTCCAAGCTCTCTCTTTCTTCCTCTCCTTCTTCTCTCTCTCTCTTCTCTCTACGCATGAGTTTGTGTGTTGGGTTTGTGTGTAAGTGTATAAGGTAAGGCACACATGGGAAATAATTCCATGTGCCCTCCTCCACTTAAATCCTTTGTTTTTCTTTTTCCCTTTTCTTTACGTCCTTTTTACTATTGCAGTTCGAATGCCAATTTGGCTATTCGAATGCTAAGATCTATTTGGCGTTTGAACGCAACGTTCGAATATCCTGAATGTAAAAACTCTATGACTCCGTTACAGGTTTGAGCGTCCGAACGGCAAAAAGAAATTTTGGCAAAAACTTAAGCCTATAGTTTTGATGGTGTTCTAACTCTATTTTGAATCTTTTTGATACATAACTACTAATAACTTACATTTACTAGTATATCATCCATAATTTACATAATTAAAGGGATTTAACGAATTTGGGGTATTACATTTATCCTGAACATTGGTAGAAATTTGTATCTGTTCCATAAGGTGTTCCTTAATTCTATTTAGTTGATCACCAATAGTTTGTAAAATCAAATTGGTGTAATTATTTTGTTTATTATTTTGAGAAGCCTAGGCCTCATCTTTAGAAGAAACAAAAGGAGTTGCTTCTAAAATGATTCCCGAAAATTTTGAATCTTTTATGCGTACAGTCTCACTAAGAGGATGTACAAAAGAAGATGAAGAACCATCTGGTCTCCTCCACTTTTTATGTTTGATATTTCTCAAAACATTGAGGTTTTGATAACAAATATTTTGAGTGGAATACCATTTCAAGAACCATTCTATAAACCAAATAGTTTTGGTTTTAGAATCTAGATCTGTATAATAATATTTCCTAAGATATTTTATTTCTTCTTTAGAAAAGATTTTGGAAAACCTTTTTGAAAATCTTCTATTGCATTTAAATTCTATCTCTAAAAGATCTCTATAATTATAACCTGATTTTAAATTTAATTTTAAATCCATAAAACTATATAATAAAATTAAAACCTTCATTTGCTTCAGAAGTAGTAGGAGAAGCATTCCTACGTTCCTAACTTCTGTTGATATTTGAATCCATGAGGAATCTGCTGGTTTGATATCTTGACTCCTTCAAGAATTTGTTCTTAGATCTGAATTTCTTCTTGAATCTCAAAAGGAGTTGTTTCATTCTTTTCCAATTTTCTATTAGACTTCCAAGGTGTTTCTTTAGACATTGAAATTCTAACAGAGGAAGGATAAGAAATTTTATAAGGTAGATGAGAAGATATTTCAAAAGATTTGGTTGACATGCTTCTAGAAAGATTAAACCTACTAACTCTGTTTGGAGCAAAGGTTAGTTCCACATCTCCATATGGAGTTTGAGCAATTTGGTCTAGTTGGTTGTCCATTCTAACCTAAGAAGGAACAACAATAGGAATAGTCTAGTTGTTAGGGAAAATAACTTCTTCCCATTTGGTTAGCCTTGGAATATCTACATTTGTGGTTAGACAATTGTTATCAATTACAATAGTCTTACCTAGTTCACTATGAAGTACACAATTTGAACACAAAGTGTTCATGTATAGTGAACAACGTAAATTACAGCTATGATTTCAGATTTAGGAAGAAAATCATAACCATTGGTTTGGATCTAAAGAGTAGCTGCTTCAAAAAGATTTTTATTAGTAAATGAGAAATTTTGATTTTGGAAAACACTAAAATAAACCAGTTCATGACATAGACTGGTTTGGATAATTGCCATAATGAAATCTTTAAAATTGTTATATCTAGCATCTCTTAAATTAGTCTGTATGCTAGTATTTGTACCAATTAAAGTTAAGGGTTTAAAGATAATTTAGATACACCCTATGTGTAGATAATTGTATTTAAGCAAATACTTTTGAACATCTCTAAGATCTAAAAGTTTTAGAGTTTGAATTTCAGAATCAAGGCTAATGGATTGTTCCAAAGCTTTGATAGCCATTTGACTTTTGAAATTAAAAAATACAAATTTGTTTTTTTATTCAATGGATGGAATTGTCCATTGATTTAATGGTTGAGTTTGAGAAAATTCAATTATTTTTGAATTTTTGATTGATGAGCTAGATAATGCTATATCCATGCCTAACAAGTTTTTATAATCATATGTATATGTAATTAATTATATAAAAATGTTTACTTACTGTTTATATTTTAAAAGAAAATAAGAAGATGAATAGTTATTAATACAGAGGTCTGTATAATCATATGTCAACGATTTATAGGATCCCAGAGGGTGAAAATGGCTTACCAGACACTTAAACCCATTGGCCATACGCGACTTGGATGACGATCGACATACAGAAGAAAGAATAATAGCTCTACATTTCCCTCCTTAAAAAGAAAGCTGATCAGTAGATAGACATAAATTATAAACATAAACTACATACACATATGATTAATTAGTTTAACAAGAGCACATGACTCTGATACCAATTCGGAGATAGGAATAGATAAAAGACATACCTTTGAATTTATATTGGATATATGTGGATTACCCCAACAAAGATATCAGAGATATTACAAGAGAGAAGTAGTCTGAGAGATAGATAATTGAGAGATGCACTGAGATATGCATTGAGAGAAGCCTTACAACCAAGTAGCAAACTCTCTTATTAAATAGACTAACTTTTGATTCTATTTGGATGTCAAATAAAAATTTTAAGTCCACTAACTGAACATTGTTTAGATGTCAAATCAACTTTTAGTACTGCAACTTTTAGTACTGATTTGATTGGTGTCATCTTTTGGTGCCTTGGATTGACTGGTATGTCAGAATCTTCTTTATTGCTCCTAATAGCAACTTAGGAGATCCAAATACCCTTAAAAGATATGCAAGGAGAACTTATCTAACTCATGATACTTAAAAAAGTTAGTAACATGGTATAAGCAAGTAGCATGGTATTCATACTCAAGGTTTAAAACATTTAGCATGGCATTCATACTCAAGGTCAAAACCGAAACAACTAAACAAAAAAAATAAAAAAAATAACTAAGACTTAAATTGAACTAAATCCAAACTACTAAATCTTCTCCCCCTTTGGGGCATCATCAATATGGAGGACCACGATAGTAAGGAGTCCGAGAAGGTCCTTCACCCGGTGCAAAAGGTGGAGGAGGAGGCGAATGTGGACCAAGTACGTTCTATAGACCTTCCAAAACACTGTGGATGTTGGAAAAATGCTGCGAATTTTCTTCATGCATAGTCTCACATAGAGTCACAATTCTATCCACTCGTTGTCCTTGCTTTACTAACTCTCGACGTAGCTCATAGAAGGCATCTCCAAGTCGATCGATGTATCCTTCTTGTCGCCTTTGATTTTGAATAATTTCAGCTTGTTGGTTTTTGATTTTCTCTAAGGAAGCTTGCAATTTAATAGCCAAAACCAGTGTTCCCCTTTGATGCAAAATTCCCTCTTGTGTGGAATACGCTCCATGCGTAGGGAAATCCGTTTCCATGTGAACTCCCTCGTGGATATCTTCATCGACACGCTCCGTCTCATAACCCTCATCTTGTTCTTGCTCGTGAGCATTCAGGTCAACTTGAACTCCATCGTTTTGAATGTA
>BRYE01000017.1:16406579-16409079 GCA_030159115.1 Actinidia arguta var. hypoleuca | reverse complement strand
TTTTGTTCCTTTATTTCCCTAAATATTAATAATGTCTGTCCATTAGAACTAGATCAGGTTGAATTTGTGTGGTTTGTCCTTCTATTGCGCAATGTTTACAAATGAGACCAAAAAGGAGGTTTTGTCTTCCTCTCTTATTACACAAAGGGAATGTTGTTAGAAGTTTTGATTATGAATGTTCTACGTTATTTAGAAGAACTATTGGCAATATTCGAGTGGTAACTGTAACTCTTCTTTTTCTTTTCTCTTGCATGACTTCATGCAGGTTTTCATATCAAATGGAAGAAAATCTAATGGAGAGCGGCTGCTATCATATGGGTTTGTTCTGAGGGATGGCACCATCCTACTGTCTCAGTGGAGTTATCGATGTCACTTAAGAAATCCGACAAATGTTATAAAGAAAAGTTTGAAGCATGGATTGTCAGCGTGAGTATCAGTTAGTTGTATAGAGTCAATATAAGAACGAACCTATGGTCAGGAAGTTAATTTTTCCTAATTAATCTCTTCATTCTATTTGTCTAATGTGACTTCTTGAAAACCTGATATACATTGTTGGGCCCATTTCTTAACAGCTTAAGATTTTGGGACAATTGATGACATACCATAATATTAGAGCTCAAGTTGCAAGATGTCTTGTATTCAAGTCTCTCTACTTGCATTTGGTCCCCGTTTGCATTCTTCTTCTCTTCTTAGCATTCTTTTTTCTCTTCATTGCATGGATGTTTGTGCAAAATGGGGTTTCATGTAAGGGAGAGTGTTGGAAAGCTTATTGTTGGGCCCATTTCCTAATCAATTAAGCTTTTGGGCAATTGGTGACTTAACAGTCACATAAACTAGACATGAATTTATAACTCATTAATATATCTCCACTAAAGCTAATATTAACAGGTCACAATGTTTTCCTCTCCAAATCACTGGTTGGCCATTGGAGTTGATGGCATATGCTTACTTAGCTGTCATTCCCCTAAGTATAACAGATAATTTGACGAGGTTTGATATTTACTTTCTTACCATAGTAGACTATTCCGTACCTCATTAGCTTTCTCACATAATATTACTCCAGATGGCTGCTACAGCATCAAACAAGATAACATCCAACAAAGATATCAAATATCCGGAAATAGAAGAGCAAGCACTACAATTTATAGAAAATATAGTTCTGGATTTTAGGTCACCACACAAAATTTGATTGATTTTTTTTGTTTTTTATTTATGTTATTTTGTGTTAATTGTTTGGGCACCTAAAAGGCCTTATTATTTATACAAATTTAAAATTTGTTAAATTATAATATAGATGTTTGATTGTGAAAATATATTATATACATGTATTAATCATATTGATTGAAATGAAGCGTAAGTACGATTCTAGACATGCTAAAAGAGAAAAGAAAAAAAAATTAGAAGAATTAACTAAATATCAAGAAGGAGATCTTAATAAGTTTTTCAAAAATTTTACCAGAAAGGTCGTGAGAATATCAATGAAGGATATGAGAAACAAAATGTTAATGAAGAACTTGGAAATGAGAATGTTAGTGAAAATTTTGAGAGTGAAGATGTTAATTAAGAACTTTAGAATGAGAACATTAGTGAGGATTTTAATGAAATTAATTATGATCCAGGACTTGGAATCAAATTGATTAACCATTGAGGGACTTACTCGTTGAAAATGGCTCTATAAGAGTTTTAAGAGAAAGAGACTTTGATTTTCGAAAAGATGCTATGGATATGCATTTTTCATTTATATACTATGTTCGAATTCTATCTAATAGAGACAGACAAGATAGAAAGTGGCAGTCTATTCAAATATGTTGGATAAAACCTTTTTTGTTGTTGTTGTAAGTTATTCAAAAGAACAAAATGTTGAGTCTTTTAGCTGAAAAATAATCAATGATTGCCGCAATCTTAATTCCAAGATCAAATTCCGTGAAACAAATATTGAATGGATTAACAACGCTATCTATTTAAAAAGATATGGTAGATGAGCTTGATTTTGAAAGTATAATCAGTCAGTTTGCAGCTCAAAAGGTGAGAACAATATTTTCCAAACATACTTAGTAATTTTCTTGATGCAAACTGAATTGTACTATTTATAAAGTATGAAGTCCAGTATTTTTTTTAATATTTTGTACTTTATTCTTTTTTATAATCTTAATTTTAGCATTATATAAAATGTATCTAAGTATCGTCTCACTTTACTAAAAAAATTAATTAAGAACATTTATTTTTTTAATATATTTATATGAATAATGTACTATTGTCGAAATTCACTTTGAACACCTTAAACTCCACGAAAGAATGACATTACCTGCAGAATCTCAAAGGACACAATCAATCTCTCTCTCTCTCTCTCTCTCTCATCTCTATTTAATAAAAAAATTGTCCTCTGTTAAGACATCAATTACACACTCTCTCTCTCAACAATCCATTAATCACACATTTTTTTCCTTCTCTCTCAATTGTTTAACAGAAAAGTAATTTTATATACACAATTTATGAATGT
>BRYE01000017.1:16386579-16389079 GCA_030159115.1 Actinidia arguta var. hypoleuca | reverse complement strand
TGAGCATCCTCCCAATCTAAAACCTCCATGGATGGTTTGGATGTCTCCAACGGTCGGATTATTGTCAGAATACCCTTCGTCTAGTGAGGCTAGTCTCAAACGATCGGCCATGAACTTCCTCAAGTATCCCCTTTTGATCAAGTTAGCTATTTACTCTTTTAGCTGAAAACAATCTTTTGTATTATAGCCATGATGATCCCTATGAAACTCACAATAATTATTCTCGTTTCTTTGGAGAGGGTCGATCTTAATCTTTCCCGGCCATTTCACAAACTCTCCATTCTTGATCTCCATGAGTACTTGGGCAATGGGGGCATTGAGAGGTGGTAACAGCACCTCAGTTCGGCGAGGAGGGGTCCGAAGACGTCAATCGTTAATCTGTTTTCTCGCGTCCCTCTCATGCCTTCTCTGCTTCACTTTGCCCCATTAGTTTATCCATCGTGAATCTGGCTCTTTCCTCTTTTGATCCTCTTTTCCCCCGCCTTCTTTGCTTGGCCTCGGCCAACTCTTCTGCGGTGATGTATTTATTGGCTTTATATTGGAGTGCCGATAAGGTCTCTAGTACATTCTTCAATAAAGAATCAAATAGCGGGCTAAGGCGGAGACCTTTTATCATTGCCATGACTATGGGTTTATGATTGGGATCTTTTACTTCAAAGACAGCTTGATTAAATCACCTAACATAATCCTTCAGGCTTTCTTCATCTTTCTGGTAGACAGCGAATAGGTGGGAGGTGTGCTTTTGCCTGACCATGCAACTTATAAAATTGGCGACCTACTTAGATCACCAAACGAATTGATGGTTCTTAGTGATAACTTCCTAAACCACGATCTCACTGACCCCTTCAAGTTTGTCGAGAAGGCCTTGCACATCACCTCATTCGAGCCCCCTAAAGCATCATCAGGTTTTTATATGAATCTAGGTGGTCCATTAGATCTGTTTTGCCTTCGTATACTTTGAAACTGGAGGAGACTCTGGACTTCATTACCCTCTCTAAGAATAAAGGTTCTGTCTGTTTTATCAAAGCGTCTATGATGACTAGAACATTTACTCCGCTGTTGATAGCATCGATCTGGGTGTCCAAATCTTTGAATTTATGATCAATTGATATACCATGGCATTTGTGTAGATGGTTATCCCGACGAGATGATCTTCCCCATCTGCGAGTTTCTTCGCCCATCGTATCTTGAGTCTTGTTAGAGGATTGAAACTCGGACATTTTAGGGCTTCCACTCTGTCTTCCATGCTTGGAGTAAGGACTTGCGGATTGGCAATGATGGCTCCTTGCAGAGTGTCCTTTACTGGCACTTTGGTGGTTCTGCGAGTCATGGTTTCCTAATCGGTAAGAATGGCGAGATCTATTAGCGTCTTCAGGGACAGGTGCAGTAGGAGGAGGCAGATTATTCGTGGCGAGGTGTTGCACTAGTCGTGCATTTAGCTCATTCATTATCCTGATCTGTTTAGCAATACCGTGCATCTCACTATGAATGCCTTAGAGATTTGGGGCTTGACTAGCACCCGCCATTGGAGGTGCTATGTTATCCAAAGGACTGTTGGTACTTTGTCTAGGCAGTAGGCGACTACGCAGGTGGATAGAGTTTAGAGAGCAATCGACCAAACTGTTGTGGTATAAATCTGGTGTGAACAACCAATAGTAAGAGTTGCTCAGTCGTGACCTCAGTAACCTGCGAAGGGAAATAAACATCACCAGTCGGGGGGAGGCCGCTTAAAAAAACCTCAGCATGGAGATAAGATTAAGATGAACTTGCTAGACAAAGCACAACGTAAAATTATATATCGACAACTCAAAGAATGATATTGCAGTTACCCCCATCTGGTAAATGGTGAGCGACCATTTATAGATGAAAATTTTACAAATGTGTGAAAAGATTGCGGCGTAATCATCGGGAACCAACTAAAGAAACTGTGATTGAAGATTGCGACGTAACAGGTGGTGAATGCTAGATGGAAATAATACCATAATAGTAGGAGATTAATAAAGGTCTCATATTCACCTCAGTTTGGGGAAGTTGGCAAGGTGAACTACTTAGCAAGAATCGGTGATTTTAGGGATGCTAAGAACACGGGCGTTGTAAAGAAACTTAACATGCTTAGTAATAACCATGATTGATACTAGCAACGTGACCTTCGTTAAATGGCAACAAGGCAGTTTTATGAACAACACGGCGACATGATTAAGTCTAAAAATATTCCCCTCATCAATATGTATCAATATTTTTTTTTGGAAACAACACCATATGAATCCTTCGTGGAGAGCAAGCTATGATGTGGCATCTATGGACACAACTGGTTATGACAAGGAAGATGTGGTAAATGGAAGACTTCAGGTACGATCGGTTGTGCCATAACAAAGGAGGGAATATCCTTTCTTGTTACAGGTGAGGTGCAGAAAAAAAAGGATTCATTTTTCTTGATTGTTTGGTACGGAATGTAGAGAGGGCCAAGGGTTTTTGAGTTTTTTTATTTTTTAACCCTTTT
>BRYE01000017.1:16371579-16379079 GCA_030159115.1 Actinidia arguta var. hypoleuca | reverse complement strand
CGAGAGGAGAGCCCAAGAAGCCCATCATCAGGGTCATCATCCAGCAAAACGCCAGGGCGGGAAAACGAAGGGGTGAGGCGGGTCAGATCTCCTATGAGGGCCCAGCAAGAACAAGATATATTCACTTCCCAGAAAATTAGGGACCTGGATGCTCGCCTGGACGCTATCAACACGGGGACCGGCGCCCCGATAACTATAGACGCTTTGATCAGGCAAACTGAACCACCTTTCACCCACAGGATAATGAGAGTCAGGGTGTCGTCCAGATTCAAACTGCCTACTCAGCTCGGGGTCTATGAAGGCAAAACAGATCCAATGGATCACCTGGATTCTTACAAAAATCTGATGCATCTCCAGGGTTACTTAGACGATGTCATGTGTAAAGCCTTTTCTACTACACTCAAAGGGGCAGCGAGATCGTGGTTCCGAAAGTTGACACCTGGAACCATAGATTCATTTGGCGAACTGAGCAGACTTTTTGTGGCCAATTTTATGAGTTGCAGGGTCAGGCAGAAAAATGCGTCCCATCTTTTCACCATCCACCAGAAGGAAACGGAGAACTTGAAGGATTATGTGAAGCGATTTAACCAGGCTATATTAGAAGTTGAAGATCCCAGTGACAAGGTGGTCGTCATGGCAATGATGGAGGGGCTTCGTCCAGGTCCCCTGTTCGATTCCCTGTCCAAAAACGTTCTAGAGACATTGTCCGTACTTCAAAGTAAAGCCGATAAATACATCGCCGCGGAGGAATTGGCCAAAGCCAAACGGAGGCGAAGGGGAAAGGAGGACCACAAGAGAAAAGAGCCTGATACAAGGCGATCTGATTATAAAGACGAACGGAGAAGCAAGCAGCCTAATCGGGAGAGGAGGACCAGTGACAGGCGACCTCGCACTCCACCTCGCCGCACTGAGCTGGTGTTGCCACCACTTAATGCTCCAATTGCCCAAGTCCTCACAGAAATCAAGAATGAAGAGTTTGTCAAGTGGCCCTCAAAAATCAAGACTGATCCCCGGAAGAGAAACAAAAATAAATATTGCGAGTTTCACCGAGACCATGGCCATAGTACCGAAGACTGTTTTCATCTAAAGGAGCAAATAGCCGACCTCATCAAAAGGAGATATCTAAGAAAATACGTCGGAGATTGCCATTCCCCCAATTCACCGGAAAGAAGGTACAACGATAACCGACCTACTGCCGGAGAGATTCAGGTAATACACGGTGGGTTTGGATCCGGAGGGAGTTCGAATTCATCTAGAAAGAGGCACGCCAGAAGTGCAGATATGTCCGCAGAAGTTTACAGCCTCTCCTCACCAATGGCTGACGTCAACCTGCCAATAACCTTCGACAATGATGATCTAAAAGGCCTGCACCAACCCCATGACGACGCCCTAGTCGTTTCGGGCATCATCGCCAATTTTACCATCCAACGAATCTAGGTCGACAATGGTAGTTCGGCTGACATTCTGTTCATCTCCGCATTTGAAAAAATGAAGATAGGGCTCGACAGGTTGCAGCCCTTTGTGACGCCATTGGTGGGATTTGGAGGAAATCTGACTCATCCCTTGGGATGGGTCAAATTACCAGTTACTTTGGGGACAGAACCTCGTCAAACTACTGTTTGGCAGAACTTTATAGTAGTTGATTGCCCTTCCCCCTACAATGCCATTCTAGGCCGCCCAACTCTGGGCGGAATTAAGGCGATCACCTCAACCTACCACTTGAAGATGAAGTTCCCTACCTTGGCAGGAGTGGGAGAAGTGCGGGGCGACCAGAAGGTGGCAAGACAATGTTTCATTTCAGCCATGAAGATCGAGACCCTCCCAGTACCGAATACCCAATAGCAATTACCGATCAACGATGGCGAGATGGAATCCCTGAGGGACGAGGTGGAACAGGTGGTCTTGATGGATCCCCGAGAAACCGAAAAAACTAAGCCCCTTGAAGAAACTACCTCAATTTCCATTCATCTGGAATATCCTAATCGCCACGTCATGATCGGAGCAGAACTTGCCACAGAACAGCGCGACGCTTTAGTGGAATTCTTAAAAAGAAACTTCGATGTTTTTGCCTGGTCCCAAGGTGACGTCCCAGGGATAGACCCTCAGGTCGCCATGCATAAATTACAGATCACTCCAGTAAATTCTCCTGTTCGCCAAAAGAGGAGGAAATTCGCCCCTGAGCGACTTCGAGTCATCGACGAAGAGGTCGTCAAACTCATCAGAGCTAAAGTTATCAAGGAAGCCCACTATCCAGAATGGTTAGCTAATGTTGTCGTCGCCCCAAAAAAGGGAGAAAAGTGGAGAGTATGCGTGGACTACACTGATCTCAACAAAGCATGCCCAAAAGACAGTTTTCCACTGCCAAAAATTGATTTGATAGTCGACGCCACATCAAATCACGAGCTTCTCAGCTTCATGGATGCCTTTTCAGGATATCACCAGATCAAGATGTTTCCCCCCGACGTAGAGAAAACTTCCTTCATCACGGAACGAGGATTGTACTGCTACGAGGTCATGCCATTTGGTCTCAAAAATGCCGGGGCTACTTATCAAAGATTGGTAAACAAGATGTTCAAAGAGCTAATCGGAAAGACCATGGAAGTATATATAGACGACATGCTAGTGAAAAGCCTCGAAGCAGCAAAGCACATCGCCCACCTTGAAGAAGCTTTCAACATTCTGAGGAAACACAAGATGATGTTAAATCCTTCCAAATGCATTTTTGGCGTATCATCCAGAAAATTCTTAGGGTTCCTGGTAACCAAACGTGGGATTGAAGCTAATCCAGACCAAATTCAAGCTCTGCTTGGGATGAGCTCGCCCAGAAACATCCGAGAAGTCCAGCAGCTAACCGGACGGGTTGCCGCCCTCAACCGATTTATTTCCAAATCAGCGGACAGATGTTTACCGTTCTTCAAAATCCTAAGGAAAAATCAAGATGCCTAGTGGACAGAAGAATCGGAAGAAGCTTTTCAACAACTTAAAAAGTATTTGGGGTCACCTCCTCTGCTCGTGGTTCCGACCACGGGAGAAGAATTGTTCATATACCTCGTCGTTTCACCCACAGCAGTAAGTGCTGTGCTCGTCCGAGAGGAGAACCATGTCCAAAAGCCGGTATATTATGTTAGTAAAGTCCTGATAGGTGCTGAGAACAGATACGTAATGATTGAAAAGCTCGCCTACGCCCTCCTGATCGCTGCCAGAAAACTTCGCCATTATTTTCAGGCCCATCCCGTCACCGTATTGACCGATCAGCCGTTAAAACTAGTTCTTCAACGACCAGATACTTCGGGAAGACTACTGAAATGGTCCATTGAGTTGAGCGAATTCCATATTAACTATAAACCGAGGACGGCAATAAAAGCCCAGGCTTTAGCCGACTTCGTGGCCGAATCCACTCACCTGCCCAATCTAGAATTCTCGGAGGAAGGGATTCACAACTCAGAAAACGACCTCGGGAGCTCAGGGGAGGAAAAGCTCGACAAATGGACATTGTTTGTTGATGGGTCCTCCAATCAACACGGGTACGGTGCAGGTCTTGTTCTGCAAACCCCGGAAGGAGAACAAATGGAATACGCCATACGGATTGGGTTCAAAGTCACCAATAACGAAGCTGAGTACGAAGCCCTCCTCGCCGGATTACGGGTCGCCACAAGATTGGGAGTCCAATCAATTGAAGCCTACAGCGACTCCCAACTAGTGGCTAACCAGGTTCAGGGAGATTACCTCGCTAGGGATGTACGAATGGCAGCTTATTTGGATGAAGTTAAATGCTTAACTCAGAAGATCAAAAGGTTCACCATTCAACAAATCCCCAGAGAAGAAAACAGAAAAGCAGACGCCCTAGCAAATCTTGCTTCAACTTTTGATTTTATATCAGACATGAGTATACCGTTGGAATTCTTGTCCAAACCAAGCATAGAGGTCGCCAGATCCGTCTGTACAACAGAAACAAATCCGACCTGGATGGATGAGATCGCCACATACCTTCGAGACGGTACATTACCAGCAGATAAACTCCAATCTCGCCGAATTCGCCATAGATCTGCAAGGTTCTGCCTACTACATGGAATTTTATATAAACGATCTTTCTCTGGTCCCCTCCTAAGATGTCTCCGACCTGAAGAAGCCAGTTATGTGATGAGAGAAATCCACGAAGGCATCTGTGGAAATCACTCGGGGGCAAGGTCGCTGGTACGAAAGACGATTCGCCAAGGCTACTTTTGGCCCCAGATGGGACAGGATACAGCGAAATACACCAGGGAATGTGACAAATGCGAGAGGTTCGCTCCATCCAACCACCTTCCCCATACCGAGATGGTGCCAATCACCAGTCCCTGGCCATTCGCCCAATGGGGAATCGACATACTAGGGCCTTTGCCTCAAGCTCCATTACAGAAGAAGTTCTTGATCGTAGCTATTGATTACTTCACAAAGTGGGTAGAGGCCGAACCGCTGGCCAGAATCACGGAAAAGAATACGAGAAACTTTGTTTGGAAGGGTATCATTTGCCGATTTGGAATTCCAAAGGTCCTCATCTCAGACAATGCCCGGCAATTTGACAATGACGGGTTCAGGAAATTTTGCTCGGACCTCGCCATATCGCATCATTTCTCCTCACCCGGCCACCCTCAAGCCAATGGTCAAGTAGAAGTCACTAACAGAACCATTCTCAGAAATTTAAAAACGAGATTGGAGAAATCCAAAGGGGAATGGGTGGAAGACTTGCCGAGCATATTATGGGCATATCACACTACTAACAGGATTCCTACTGGTGAAACGCCTTATTCCATGGTTTATGGAACTGAGTTAGTGATACCTGTCGAAATCGGAATGCCGAGTTTCAGGACTTCAAACTTTAATAAAGATAGCAATGATGGCGAGCTAAGGCTCAACCTTGACCTCCTTGAAGAAAAGCGGGAACAAGCAGGCATACGCCAAGTAGCTTACAAACATCAAGTCGCCAAATATTTCAACCAGAGGGTCAAACACAGATCATTCTTACCGGGCGACCTAGTTCTACGAAAAGTTACCCTGTCAACTAAAGAGCCAAATGCTGGGAAATTAGGACCAACATGGGAAGGCCCCTACAAGGTCGTCAAGGTAACTAGACCGGGGACTTATTGGCTGGAAGACATGAACGGGAAAACACTCCCCCATCCTTGGAACGCTGAACATTTGAAGAAATATTTCCAATAATTCTCCTGGGCAAAATACTTGTAACTCCTAGATTTTATTCTTTTGAGTAATAAAATTTCTCCAGTTTATTTCAACAATAGTACAAAATGAAGATCGCCTATTCCAGATCACCAGTTCATCGAAAGATGACGGAGGCATCTTGGTCGCCTATTCCAGATCGCCAGTTCATCGAAAGATGACGGAGGCATCTTGGTCGCCTATTCAAGATCGCCAGTTCATCGAAAGATGACGGAGGCATCTTGGTCGCCTATTCAAGATCGCCAGTTCATCGAAAGATGACGGAGGCATCTTGGTCGCCTATTCAAGATCACCGGTTCATCGAAAGATAACGGAGGCATCTTGGTCGCCTATTCAAGATCGCCAGTTCATCGAAAGATGACGGAGGCATCTTGGTCGCCTATTCAAGATCGCCAGATCATCGAAAGATGACAGGCATCTTGATCGCCTATTCAAGATCGTCAGTTCATCGAAAGATGACGGAGGCATCTTGGTCGCCTATTCAAGATCGCCAGTTCATCGAAAGATGACGGAGGCATCTTGGTCGCCTATTCCAGATCGCCGGTTCATCGAAAGATGACGGAGGTATCTTGGTCGCCTATTCCAGATTGCCGGTTCCGAGCAAATCACGTCGCCCAAGGTTCAAAACTCACCTTTCAGGTCGCCTTATACAGTTAAAGAATCGAGCTCCATTCCATTTACATATTCCTGCCAGATCGCCATATGGCGAGATGATTCACCTCGCCCAATACAGAAACGTGTCCTCAAAGATCTCTCTCCAAAAGGACTCCCATCTCCATTAGAGATCTGTTATCACAATACTCCTTACCCAATTGAAGTCCATCTCCATAAAGAGTTCCACCTCTACAAGAGAACTGTCCCCAATAGACTCCAACTCCACAACGGCGCCTATAATCACGGATGAATCACCAGTTGGCAGTCTCCTGAATCTCCAGATTGAATAGGGATATTCTCCCATGCTTATCCTTCCGAGGAATCCGCCATACAACACTGACACGACTCAGTTCTCCCGTCTATATAAAGGCCGCTCCCCCATAACAAAAAGGTACGCTCAACACAGGCACTACACACTTTTATTGTGCTCTCCATACTGCCTTAATTTATCTCCTGATCGCCTTGGTCTGATTCATACGCCAGAGGGGTTTTGAGCGGCCTCACCCCGGTCGATTACTTTTGGTTCATTGCTGTGCAGGTCGCCTAAGCTTTAGCCGAGGTCCATTGCCGAGGCCAAGGAGCAATTCTGACTGTTGGTTGCTCTCTCAGATTTTTACCACAACATGTATGATCTTTAATAACTCCAATCCACTGAGATTTCATTTGTCTTAGACTTCATTCGATATATCCAATTCAGCTTCAAGTCTTCATGTATCGACACCTTGTGAACAAATGTCGACACTTTCTCTCCAAAAAAATCTTACAAGTTTTCCTTGGCCAAATAAGTTTTGAATCACGATCCTTAAAAAGATTAATATGTAATATGTTCTGTGCACTATGTAAATTCATTAGAATACTAACACAATATTTTATTAACATCAAAATCAAGGCATTGAGTCAACAGATTATTAGGTGGTTGTGGTGGTCGGCGAGAGAGGAGGTGGTTACAATGGAAGAGGGGAAGAGAAAGGGAAAGAGAACGAAACGATAAGTGTCTATTTGTTAGAACTGAGACTTAAATCGACCCAAGTCGCCATTGTTATTGGAGACTCTCGAGTCGCCAGTGACAATGATGACTTGCCTAACTGTGTTAGTTCTCTAAATATTTTTTCAACTGTTTTATTTTTTTATAAAAAGAGTTAAAAAAATAAAAAAAAATCAAGATTTTTTAATTACATGCGAATCTAGAAAGAGGAGAGAGAAAGTGGGTTTCTTTGGTGCTTATCTGGCACATCAACGCAAGAATTTGAGTTTGTATGTTGGTTCGTAAATGGGTTCGTGTCCCTAACAAGGAATAAAATTTTCTTTTGTTTCTATCGAAACGGTCGAAATGTTTTCGTTTTTTAAGAGACCAAGCGAAACGTTAGTAGAAAAACGAAACACTATTAGTACGATCAAAACACGCTGAAATATTAAAAAAATACACTAAAACACAACGTTATATATCTAAACAATAAGTTTTATTAACTAGAATTTAATTTTTTTATAAATAATATATATTTTTATACAAGATATTATATTTTATTATTTATCACTTTTAAAATATTTTTAAAATATTTCAAAATATTTTCAAAAAACGTTTTTATTTTCTAGCCAACCAAAACGATTCTGCGAAACAAAATTTTGATA
>BRYE01000017.1:16351579-16356579 GCA_030159115.1 Actinidia arguta var. hypoleuca | reverse complement strand
ATGCTCCATTATGTTAGCCTTGACCATGTAGGAGGTTTTGACACTTATTTTTTGCCCCATTTTCCTCCTTAACATTAAGCTTGAAGAAAAGAGCTTTAAAAGTCATCTATTTGTTCTTGAACATGAGATAGCTCTTGAACTTTTTCCATATTTCTAGGAGCTTATGGATGATTGCAGCCACTAGAAATGCCTCACTCAAAAGCATTCATTCTGCCTTGATCTCATTAATGAGAACCTGGAGCCTTTGAATTGAGCCGTCACCAATCTCGTGTTAAGCATTACATAGTCTAGGAACCGACCAATAATAAACTTCTTAGAACTGGCTCTCTCGATCTTGTACTTTTTATTTAAAGACTCCCATAGTTTCTTAGAATACTTTGCCTCATTATACACAGAGTACAAAGAGTCTTCAGGGCATTAAGAACATAGTTCTTGCATAGATAATCAGCATTCTTCTAGTGATCCACGCAATTACCTTTTGACTATCCACCTTATTTTTTAGCCACAACTGGTACTTCTTCTGTCAAGCATCCAGTGAGATTCAACATCATTAGATAAAATATTATCTTTTGTTGCCATCTCTTGAAATTAGTCTCACCAAGCTTTTCTGGTTTGTCCACATGAGTCATCGGTATCGTTGGGACACTAGGAGTTGGAGCAGCAGTTCTCCTAGAAACTGAAACTTGAGTGTTCGTTTTAACAGCTTCTATCAATATTATTTTTTTTGAAAAATATCAATTATATATCAATGTATTATAGATCTTAACAATATCGACAACATGAATAGATTAACAACCTAAACATAATCACATTTTATTTACGAAAGAAATCTAATTTATTGAACACCCAACCGGTTAAGAAAAATTATCCAAACGGTTCAGGTCAAGTAGAATACTTTTTCTTCATCCCCAATTGGTTGAGGAAGACCTCCAACTAGTTGAAAATGATCAGAGGCCTCAACATCTTATTCAACAAAGGCCAGCTCACAATTGCCTAAGGCTGTAACCTTTCGACTTTGATCAAGGTCAAATCGCGCACGGTTTGACAACCCAGGGATTAAAAATTATAATTTTCAAGAATTTGGGACAAAATTACAATTTTCCCAAAAATATGGATATAGATGTAATTTTCCATAACTAGTGTAAAATCTATAATTATCAAAATATGAAAAATTCTGTAATTTTCCTAAAAACTGGGTAGAATTTATAATTATAGTAAAGATTGGGGTCAATCTGTAATTACTAAAACTTATGAGTTAAAGCAATAATTATAAAAACATTTTGGGTTAAAACTATAATTACTGCAGGATTTCATAAACACAGTAACATTCTCGCCAATAAAACTTTAATGTGTTTCTGGATAGTTTTTAATATTTTTTAAGTGTTTAGTTTCTTCATATTCCAGCTTTTAGGAAAACAAACTGTTCAGAATATGTTTCTATGTTCAGAAAGTGTTTTTTTTTTTTCAAAACTATTTTAACACATAGTTTTCTAGAAAATGTTTATAGATTTAAAAAACATTTTCTAGAAACAAGTGCAAAAACAGTATACAAAACCTGAAAAAAAAATATTTTATGTAATTTAATTGCCGAGCATGAGATCAAAAATTATTCTTAAGAAATTATTCTTAAGTTTGTTGGAAAAATATTCAACAAATACAGAATTTCAAAGAACAACTTTCATTGATCACAATAAAATACAGTAAATTGAATTTATAAAAAAATAAATGCAAAAATTAAATTAAAAGAGATACAAATAGATTTAGGCCGAGTTCTGCAATCGCAGTCTTCTTAAGAAAGATTCGTCGCCTATAGAGAGTGTTGTAGGATTTTGTCAACGTCTTTTTCCTTAGATAAAATGATTGAACTGCAAACTACAGAAATATTGCCATAGTAGCCTTAACAAACTTTTATTTTTTCTGTCTCTCCCTCTAAACTCAAAAAATATTTTATGCTTTTTCTTATTTTCTTTGTCTTTTTCATCTAAAAAATCTAGTTTTTATAGATAAAAAAATGACCCTTCAATTTAAAAACTCTCAACTATAAACTCTCATCATGAGGGTAGTTATGACTGCCATCATAACAGCCATTAAAAGCTATTTATGACTCTAAATAGTGCAGCTATTAAGCCTATAAAATGCTGTCATTAAAAGATAAAAACTGTTGTCCTTTGACCTTTCATTCCAATTATAAATTTGTAACAAGTTTCATTTGGTACCACCATGTATTTACAGAGAACCGAATTCGTTCAAAATTTGAAATTTGCCTCTTCTTCGTCCTCTGTTCCTCAACAGTCGATAGATTCCCAAAAAAACCTCTCCAAAATGTGCGTGAGAGAGAGAGAGAGAGAGAAGGTGAGGGATACAGCTGGCTCGGGAGGCTGGTTGTGAGGCCAGGTACTCGGAAAATTCTAGGGTTATAATATTTTTTATACAATATATTTATAACAAATACAAAACAACGTTGATTTGGACGAATAAATGCAAAACGACGTAGTTCTACTTATCTTTTCGCATTTCTCTCTTAAATGAAACGACGTCGTTTTGCATTTATTCAGTCAAAACGACGTCATTTTGTATTTGTTGTAAACATGTTGTACAAAACATATTGTAACCCTAGTATTTTCCTTGTACTCTCAAGGTAAGGACTACGGGACCCATATTTGGACAACTTAGCATTTTTCTATTTTATATTGCGATAAACTAAAAAAATTACTCTAGTTCGACTCATTGTTAAAAATTTAGATTGATTTATTTAATAAATAAATTAAATTTAAATATATTTTTAAATCTCGTTAAATTTTAAATTAATTTTTAAATAATTTACTGTTCAACTCGATAAGTTTAAAATAATTAGAAAATGCAACTACTCGATCTTGACTCGTGATCTTTTCAATTAAAACTCGTTTGTAATCGAATTATTTTTTAAATTCGTTAATTTTTTAAATCAAATTTAAATAATTTATTATTCGATTTATTTATCAGCTCAAATTTTAAATAAGACCCACTTCCTTATTTATTTGTGATTATGACAAGATACATGAACAAAAATGATTTTCTCCAAGATACAGAGTATTTTAACACCTAGTCCAACTTGATCACTCAAGTAACATGATGCGTGAACATTACTGTTGTCACAGTATGAAAACCAAGAGGGGATGAATTGAATTTTCTAAGTGAATATGTAAATTTCAAACAACTAAAATAATTAAGCACTTAAAGTATTGAAAATTAAAGAGATAAGAGTATGAGAGAAATCAAACACGATATTTTATCGTAGTTCAACGTGTTCTAAGTCTACGTACTTTCTAAGTGACCTCGAGATTTGATCCACTATTCTTCAAATAGCATTATAACACTTAACTTCGTGAGTGTTAGATAATCATTTTATAACCCGAGTAATTTATCCACAACTATTCCACCAACTAGCTAAGTCAAACCTAACCCCCAAGTGATTTTTCACTCTAAATCACTCAAAAAACAAAAAATTCTTACAAGAGCAAGAGCAAGGGATTGACAACCCTATTACAATGAAAGCACAAATATCAACTATTACAATGAAAGCACAAATATCAACTTTCTCAATAGTATGTATTAACAAGATAAAGTTCAGATATAAACTCCCTAAAAAATATAACCCTATAAAATTCACTTGCAGAATTTTATCTTTCTCCTTGAATGTGTGTCTTCTTGTCACCTCGGCCCCATCTTTATAGACTTGAAAAATATAATTGCTAGAACTTGAAAACTTTTTACTAATTGAGAGGATTTGCAGCCCAACGGACACTTGCCTTCTATAACTTCAACGAACACTTGCCTTTTATGAATATCTTCATATGGTGGAAATCCATAATATCATCTTCTATATAGCTGCAATCTATCAAGCAAGAGAATCGTGCTTTCTTGGTTCCAGCCGAAATTTGTCCCTTTTAATCTTCCCCAAAAGATTTTTTCAATAGATAAGATTTAAATCTAATATACTTGATTGGATTAAGTAATGCTATTTGGAATAAATCTTTCTTTCTTCTTGAGACTTGAATCCTTCTATTTTTTTCCCTCAAATCCATGTATAGATGACAGGTTCTTTTTCTTGGGTGTGCAATGTTGTACAATAATGAATTATACATTAATTCGTCGTTTGAGCTGGCTCAAATAAATATGAGTTGGCTCAGAATTAATCTAATTTGAATATATTTGCCTTTGAGCTGGCTCGGTATAGATTGAGCTGGCTCAATTCTACAATTTACACAACAAGATTAATCATCCTCTTATTCTCAATATTTATGTTTGTTATCATCAAAATCATTATTGTACAACCTTAGAGTTAAAAATTACTTATATTATAATTGGAGTGTAATTATGTTAACCTACTATATAAGGGTGAAACATAACTCTCCTTGTTAACATTATTTTCTATTGTTTCAACCAATTATAAGGGGAGTAAAGTTCACCCCCGTTATTGAGTGAATATAATTGTATTCTGAAATTAACTAAAACAATGAAATGAATCACATTTAAAATTATATATTTCACTATTCAGACAATCAAAATTATAATAATGTTATAAGAATTAGCAAATTTGTTTTCAAGCACTAGTAATTCAGTGATCTCAACCTAAATTAAGTGGAATAATGGGAAGTCTGATTTTATTCACCCATCTAACAAGAGAGTGAACATTAGTTTCATTAGAGATGTCAAAGGATCATGCCTTTCCGGTCCAACTCGTTTATTTCTTGGTTTATCATGTTTTGTATCATAACGTACTCATTTAATAAAAAATTTGGCCCAACCCATTCCCGCCTTGTTGGCATGCCTAATCGTGCCCGTGCTCATGCCGTGCTATGATTTTTTTTATATAAATGAGTTTAATATATCAAAAATATAAAATCATTTAAGATTTACTCACATAAACGTATTGTACTCCGTCTCCCAAAAACAATAACTCGACCCGGTCTATCACCGTGCCTGTCCCGTGTTAAAATTTTGACACCTCTTAAGTTGGT
>BRYE01000017.1:16339079-16341579 GCA_030159115.1 Actinidia arguta var. hypoleuca | reverse complement strand
AGCGAATATGGACGATAATGATAGTAAACAAGTGGATTTTGATGATAGGTCGGTGAGTCTACAAGACAGCAACAATGAGAAAAACCACACAAAGTTGTTCCGAAAATAAATTTTCGATAATCAAGTTAGTGACCAAAAAGGAAGAGAAAGAAGAAAGCAAGAGAAATACTCTTGGCTCTGATTTTGAAGAGAGAGAGTGTTGTTTGTTAAATAAAAATTCAGTAAACTGCTGAATTTATAAGTGGAATAAACAAATTACAGATAAATTGAAATTGTATTAAAAAACAATAAACATAAAGTTTAACAGAATTGACAGAAGTTGATCGAGGCCAGCGTTGAACACTTTCTCCTTAAGAAAGAATTCGCCCCGTCACTAGTGTTCACGGCTATTTGGCGTCTGTCTTCCAGGATGCAACGATCTCGCTCACAAAAATTAGCACAAATTCTGTGTGCTCGGCAAATCAGAAAGTAGTGTCACCCTCTCACGAATGACTCTAATGCAAAATGCCAGAAACTCTCTTGTTTTTCCTCACTGTTGAACTCTCAAATTTTTGTGTGTGCTTTGAACTTGCAAGAGATGTTGGTATTTATAGGACTTTCAATGGCTGATGAAAAGCCACGAATTTACTTCACCATTGAAGTCATTGTAACAACTCCACTAACTAGCCAAATTACTTCCCTCTTATGGCTGATAATGGTTGTTGTTATCAAAGTTGAAAGTTCTTGACCTTTCAGTGAATAAGAATAATGATGAGAGATTAATCTGTAATTAAAAAATTACATAGGGTTAATTTGTAATTAAAAATTACAAGAAATGTATTTTGTAATTAAAAACTACAAGATTAAAAAGTAATTAACCAATTACTCAGTACACCCCCATCGCACTCACGCTCCACGTGCTAAGTGTCAAGTGCACCTCTAATTGCGCCACAAAGTGCCCATCACCCACGCCACGCGCGCACGCGGACTGCGACTCACGACTGCACCGTAGCCGCGTATGCACATGAAAGCTAAGGTACAATGTGACTCACTTTGTACATAACTCCCTCTTGGTGCTCCAAGTACTCATGTAGCTAATGTTAGCTTAGTGTATATAAACACTATAAAATATTTTTATATATTCAATGTGGGACTTCCACATTTTATTTTATTTTTTTCATATCAATGGTACCACTTTGGTGAATATTTTTTCATTCACCTTTTATCCGTTTTAAGCAAGTAAATACACTACGATTATCTACTTGCGAAGGAGAATGCATTCCATACACGATTCAATACTTTTGATAACCGAGACCCATCCATAAAATTAGGTCAAACTCAGCTCAAACTCTAACTTTTTCCAACATTGTTTACTTGTGAGAGAGAGTTTATCCCATTTATAGTGCAGTTCGATGCGTCCTCGGCCCGTGTAAAGATGTGCCGACTACCATGTCAGCGAGTAGGCAACTAACACAATCATGCTCCTAAGACGTGGCTAGTAACTAGCCTATCAAATCATTGGAGTTTGAATCCAAGCAAGTTGGTGATAGAGAAAATTTTTGTCGTGTACGTTCTCCTCTAACCTTGAAGCTTGGTCTTGGGAATCTCTGCCGGAATAAGTTCATCAATCGAGCTCCAACGCGAAGATGCCGTCTGAACTTGTTATGAAACAATAATCCAGCGGCATCGCTCGTCCCAGTTCGACCGTAAATGAAGCAAGATATTTTATCATGTCACAAGTATATTTGCCTAATCTAATCCCTTAATTTCACTTATCAATCAATTAGGTATTATAGTGATTGTTGTTGTATGTTGAACACAATCTTGGTTGTATTAATTTTAAGCATGTCAATGGATTGAATAAAACTTGGATTCGATTTGAATAAATATGAATCCATTAACAACAATTCAATCCGAAAATCTATATAATTCAAATTCGGTTGATTTGTATTTTCTCAGATCGGACCACATTTTGAATCATCCGAGAAAAATTTATAACTTTTTTTCTCATTTAAAAAATTTCATACTTATTGGGTATCTGATAGAGCAGTTACAAGTGGAGCATTTTGGGCACACGTTTTGTGAAGGTAACCAATGTACGAATTGTATAGCAAGAAGTGGACTAGAGGGCCCCGTAACTTTATCTGTCTTTAATAATATTCCTACTTGTTTAGCTGAATAACTTGCGGATGACTGTAATAGGTATCCTACCTTGTACAATTTCTTAGCTATTTAATTTAATTCGCACATTTTAACAACAAAAAAAAAGAGTTTACAATTAGGTCGGGTTGGCACGGATATGACACGGCATGGACACAATGATGGACTGGACTGGAGTAGGCTGGGCTAGGCTAGTGATTTTGGGGCACGTGGCATGGTAGACACAGGCAAGACATGAGGCACAAATAATAATGTGGGAAAATGTTAAATAATTTTAAGTTTTTGACGAATTAAATTCATTTAACAAAAAAAATATGGCACGGCACGAGGCACGAACGGGCCAAGCCAATGAGCAATGTTG
>BRYE01000017.1:16334079-16336579 GCA_030159115.1 Actinidia arguta var. hypoleuca | reverse complement strand
TAACAGTGACCTCTCCTGAGGTTTGAAACTTATAACAGATTTTTTCTATTTTACACTAACCACCCCTAAGGTTCAAGGTTAATACACAAAACACCCCTCATATAATGGATAGGTAGTGGACAAATAGTAAGGGTACTTTGTGTATTAATCCTGAATCTCATGTGTGGTTAGTGTAAAATGGGAGAAATCTGTTATAAGTTTCAAACTTCAGGGGAGGTCACTGTTATTTTTCAAATATCAGGGGTGTTTTGTGTATTAACTCTAAATCTCAGGGGTGATCAGTGTAATTCACCCTTTAGTTTTTAGTGAAAGTCGTATGCCCAATGACACCTGTTTGTTACCAACAATTGTCCACTGTTTTAAAATGGACTTAACTTTTGAGCATATTTTGATATCCAAATCGTTTAAATTAGAGACCTCATTGAAAAATTTAATACTGTAAAAATTCACCTTGATTAAATACTAATAAATGGTCGATTAATATAAATTTATAGCAAGATAAATTGATATAATTTTCTATGTCACATTCATTTCTTAAGTTATAAAACAGTACTGAATGGATATCAATTTGTATCGACTAACATACTTTTCATAGTATTGATCTTCACGACAGAGTTTATAATATGAACGGTTTAGATCATCAAAATAATTTCAAAACTAAATCCAAGATACTTAAAACTATACCAATATAGTCCAAAATTAGACTGCATAAAAGTTGTGCATATGTACACCATTTTGTTCAAAAGTCAGAATTGGACAATTGAGAGTTGGGAGCCTCTATTGACTAAATCAGTTAGTTATATTTTTCTAAGGGGCATTTTGGCCCAGTTATTTTTTTAATTTTTAGGTTCTGTAATTTTTGATTTTTTTTTTTATTTAGGATATTTTTTTTTATTTTATTAAAGTCTATACTTTTTCAATTTCATTTGATGAGAAGAGTGAAAACGTGAAATTTTTCCTCTAATTTTGGAAAAAGTCAATAAAAAAAATTTACTCGATAAATTAGTTAAATTTTTATTTTTTGTAGATTTTATTTTCAATTCGATCAAAAAAAATTATATTTTTAGATTCCTCTAGTCACGATAAAATGGTAAAAAAAGTTCATTAAAGATGAACAAACTCGAAAATCAAAATAGTTAAAATTTTTTATAACTTTGGCAGGAATGAAGGTCATCCTAAGCTCACAGTCAAAAGCTCAATTTGTTGTAATTTTAGCGTACTTAAAATTTTGAAGAAAAAAAAAGTTTTATTTTTCAATTATTTGGTCAATTTTGGAATTTCAGCAAGTCCGGTAGACTGCTTTTCAATAGCTTTTTAATTAATAGATGAGCTAAAATGGTGATAGGGGACCATGCTATATTTATATGTTTCCAATAGTGTATGGGACCTAAGTTTCATTTTTTAATTTTAAGTTGACTTTTGATATCTTTGCATTAATTGTCACATCTTGTTTCTTTCAATGATTTTTGCTTAAGGTTTTTTTTGTCAAAATTTTTTACTTCCGTTTTGTTACGAAAGTTTATTAACGGCAAAAATAATTTTTTTTTTTTTTTAAGATATGTTTGAAACTCGTGGAAAGAAAGAGAAAATAAGTAAGAGAGAAATAATAGGAAAGTTGGTTATATTTTTTGGTTTGGCTTTGCAAAGAAAATGAAAAAAACACTAATGGAAAAATAACTTTCATTCGTTTCGTTTCAAAAGAAAAAAAAATAATGAAATTTGAGCTCTCAATTATGTTTCCAAATACCTAAAATCTTTCAATTTAATATCAAAAATTTCTCTTCAAATCTTTTCATGTTACTGTGCGCTAGATTTTTCTTCACTTATCTTTTTTTTTGAAATCTTTTCCTTCTTTCCAATAATTGAAACGAGACAAAAAAAAAAAAATCGTTATTTTTCACTTCTTTCTGTATCTTTCCTCAAAATTCAAACACAGCCTTAAAAAAAATCAGAGTTTAATCATGAGAACAAATTAAACCTTATAGTTTCAATCATAATAAATCAAACTTTGTAGTTTTAATCCGATAATAATTTAAACTGTTAGTTAATATCCGTCACGGAGTCATCTAGTTTCCATTCAAAATGCACTAAAACGACTTTGTATAATGCCTAAAACAATCAATTAACAAGACAAATTATAGAGTTTGGATTTTATATTTATTTAAAGAGACTAAATTTATATGTAATTTTGGAATGAGAATAGGTTAATTAGGACTTTCAAAAGAAGAAAAAACCCCATCATATGTGGTTTTAATGCATTTTAGGTGAAAACCATTTAATTTTGTTAATTTTAGGTGAATGAAAACTAATGAATGACTTAAATTACTGAAATCAAAAAAAAAAGTCTAAAACAATGGACTTCAAAGTTGGAAACTAAGCTCCTACTTGTAGACCCCAACAACCCTGACATCAATTGTAATGAAAGTGGCTATGAAATTGAATTCAAACCAATAAACCGGCTGATCAGGAGTTGCCCTCTTTGACATCTTCCTTCAAATAT
>BRYE01000017.1:16304079-16309079 GCA_030159115.1 Actinidia arguta var. hypoleuca | reverse complement strand
CCACTATGCAATCACCAATTACAGAGTAGGTGCTGATTTACCAAGTGCTCAGCTCACTTTTAAACAAAAAATCTTCTTCTTAGTTCTACCAAGTGGTTTTATCCAAGACCCATTTCAACTTACAAGTGTTTTGCTTATACAAGAGAATACTCAAACTCTCACTCACAAGTGTATATGTGTTATACAAGTGAAATACAAACTCTCGATATAGAGTAGATAGGAATTGAATAGCTCACTAAATGACAATCCTTGAGGACAAGAGGAATTCTTCAGAAATGTAAGAAATTATTAGCTCTTGATCATTAATTAATAGAATAATCCTCTATCTTGTTGTTCATAAATGCATTTGGAGGCTTGTTTATAAGGTCCTGAAGTTAATTCACTAGTTAGAGGTAGTTGGGGCTCATTTAATGAGAGTTTAGACATTTCAGCATTCAAAAATTTAGTTGTTATGTGTCGACACCTTGCTTCATGTGTTGACACTTCATGCGTTGTCTACTTTTATGTGTCGACTCTTATAGAACATGTATCTACACTTCAAGCCTTTATTCTTTAGTTTTTGTCTTCTGTCTCCATGTGTCGACTCTTTAATTTCATGTGTCGACACTTGATCATTCATTCCTCAAACTTTGGCCTTTGTCTTCATGGGTCGACTCCTTAATTTCATGTGTTGACACTTTTATTTTCAGATTCAAATTTTTTGTCGATTGTCTTCATGTGTCAACTCCTCAAAGCCATGTGTCGACACCTTTATTCCCAAATTTAAATCTTTGTCCACTGTTTTCATGCGTCGACTCCTTATGATCATGTGTCGACACTTTTTGCTCATAATATTTTTCTATGTTTTCCTTGGCCAACTGAGCTTCAAATACTTCCAGATCATCAAGGGGTCTTTTCTTTGGGGTATATATGATCTTTCAAGGACTTCAATTCAGTGATGTTCATCAGGGATTTTATCATTTCAATTTGGATTGAATTGTTCATTGTTGATCCAACTACAATCTTACTTCATAAGCTTCATGGACTATACGATTGAACACTTTCAAACTGCATACTAACTAAATGCATTAGTTGATTAACATAAGGTTTAATTATCATCAAAATCAAGGCATGGAGGCAACACCTTTCTCTCTCTCTCTCTCTCTCTCTCTCTCTCTCTCTCTCTCTTTCTCCTCGCTACCCTTCTCGTACCCCTTGCTCCATAATAGACTTGATTTTTCTAGTTCTACTTATCATTACATTTCTTAGTACATTTCCTAAAATAGTCTATATGCCTCCTATTAGTCTTTTCTTAGTCAGGTTGCATATGTTATTATGTCCCAATTTGTGTTTGAGGCTCTTCAGAATCCACAGTGGGTGACAACAATGGCATTGAACATGTAGGTCATGCAGCATAATAATACTTGGGAGATTGTGCCTTTGCCTCATGAGGAGAAAATAGTGGGGTGCAAATGGGTCTTTAGTGGAAAGTTTCAAGCGGACGGTTCCATTTGAGTGTTATAAAGCTCGCCTTGTTGCCAAGGGCTTTACTCAAATTCTGAGCAAAGATTCTAGTGCTATATTTGCTCCAATGGACAAATTAACAATTGTCTATCTACTCATTTCCTTAGTTGCCTTCAGTCTTGGCCTCCTTACCATCTGGTTATTACATGGGGACCTAACGAAACTATCCATATGGATTCTTATATGAGTTTTCGGGATGAAGGGGGAGTATTGTGGTAAGGTTTGCCACCTCCAAAAATCTCTTTATGGCCTTAAACAATGTCCTTGAGCATAGTTTAGTCACTTCAGTGAGGTAATGCTATCTCTGGGCTTTGTTCGTTGTCATTCTAATCATACATATTTTGTTCATCGTCGTTTTGATAGGCAGGGCGTCCTTTCTATGTATGTGGATGATATTATTATTACTCGGGATGATGCACCGAGTATTACTAAAGTTAAGAAAACCCTTGGGCGAGTCTTTGATGTAAAAGACTTTGGTCCTCTACGATATTTTCTGGGTATTGAGGTTGCTAGCTCACTTTGTGGTATCTTCTTATCGTAGTGAAAGTACACTCTTGATCTCTTCAAAGATACCGGTATGATAGATTGTCATACAACATCTTCTCCTATGGAACCTAACCTTAAGCTCTCAGTTGAGTCAGGAGAGCTACTGTAAGATGCATTTGTTTATCAACGTCTTGTGGGATGACTCATTTATTTGACCAACACTCGCCTTGATATTACTTTTGTAGTGAGTGTTATGAGTTAGTTTATGCATGCGCCTTGGACTTTCCATTTTGATGCGGTTCACCATATTCTTCGGTATCTTAATGCATGTCCTGAACTTGTACTATTCTATACTATAGGAGCACAGTTTGAAATCTCATGCTTTATAGATACAGACTACGCAGGTTCTAAGGATGATAGAAACAAGTCGTTGTATCTCGTTCTTCAGATAAGGCCGAATATCGTGCTATGGCCCAAGGCATCTGTGAGCTCCTGTAACTTTGTTCATTATTATCAAAATTAGACTTTCCAAAGAAAGAATCATCTAACTTATTATGTGATAATAAATCTATTATCATGCTTACTTTTGATTCATTCCTCCATGAGAGAACCGAGCACATAAAGGTTGATATTCATTTTATTAGGAAAAAAGTTAGAGAAGTTATTACTTCAAACTTTGTTCCCTTTTTGTCTCAGACTGCAGATGCGTTCGCAAAGTTTGTTAGTTGTTCTCTGAAGACATTCCTTAACAAGCTTGGTCTCATTGATATCTTCATCCCAGCTTGAGAGGGAGTTTTGGAGATATTTTATGATACATTTTCTAATAATTTCCTAATTTTATTCCTATTATTGATTGTAATTGATTTAGTATGATTTTTTTTTATTTTCTTATTTCTTTTACTGTTTTCCTTGACTTGTGGAAATACGAGTAACTTTATTAAAATATCTTTCATTCAGTTTTTTTATATTATTTTTCTATTATGATAAATAAATATTTTACCCATTAAAGAACTCAATGGTTGGTTTCAGGAAAACCCAATTCCTTAAACTTTCCACAACAAATGCAATAAAATAAATAAATTATATAAATGGTTTGATAGATTCGCATACCTAGTTCGTACTTTTATAATGGATACCTTCACTACAATACATAATTTTTCACTGGACAGAAACCACATACATAGACACCCACCCACCCACCCACCCACCCACAAGCATGTACTCGTATCTCAGTGAAAGAGCAAATGAATGAATCATGTGGACTGCAACAATGATTGAGAGACCAGTCCACAACAACTTGAAATGGACGAGCAATTTCAATAATTAAAATCCTGTTGTTTCAATCTAGTTTTAATTTAGGTCTCATCAATATCCATTAATAATTTGGATGGAAAGCAAGCACGTGAATATCACGTAGTTATTTTTAGCGCTCAATGTAAAACTCTTTTCAAACTACAGAGACAAGTGGTGATAAAATTACCTTTAGAAATTACATTTGCTCACTTTCTATCTAAATTCTTAATGAATATTATTGGGGAGATTACATTGAAAAAATAGTAAGATGCTCTAAACTTGCATGTGGTTGATTAAAGCTGAAAGTAAAAAGTAGTTGTATGAATAATTTATGATATGGGATAAATTCACAACTTTTCATACAAGTTATTTATTTTGCCATATGAAGTTTAGGTCGACAAGGCTTACTCCAAATTATGCACAAGCCATGCGTTCTTCACCTCGTTTGATGGTGAGAACGATATATTGTCATCCAAAGACTTTGTCCTTAAGAGGAGTCCCTCTTCTTCACAACTCCTACAATTGTGAGATATTCTCCATGTGGCAATCTCCTATATTTACTCTAATATCTCTGGGATATACTTCCATACTTGGTTGTCCGAAGATCACGCCGTACTTTCGTTACACGGCTCTTCATTCTCCAACTATAAAAGGACCACTCTCCCATTATAAAAAAGTACGATTTAATCATGGCATACACGCATTTATAGCTCTGCTTTTCTCACTGCTTAGCTTATTCTCGCATTTGTATGATTCGCACGCTGAAGGGGTTTTGAGCGGCCTCGCCCTGATCGGTCACATTTGTTTATTTGTTATCGAGGTCCAAATCGAGGTGAAAGAGCAATTCTGACTGTTGGTTGCTCGCCCCAATTTTCTATCACAATAGTTTGGCGTCGTCTGTGGGAACAACAGTTCTCCAAGCTTTCTATACACCTTCATAACTGTTTTCTACCCAGACCAAGTGCTAGTAGCTCTTTAGATAACTGAGCTCACTCAATGGCCCACACCAACCCAGCTTCAGATCTAGAGGGCTTCCACCGTGAGATGCACAGTATTGTCGAATAGCTAGGAATCATGAATATGAACAATGCCCGCCTGATACAGCACCTCGCCACAGCCAATCTGTCGCCTCCAGTTGCAATACCTATTCCAAAAGTCCAACGATACTGCCGTTCTCAACAATCGGGTGATGACAAATCTCAGAGTCCTCAGAGCACTAGTTGAGCACAAAATTGGCGACATCGATCTCCCAGCCCACCCCCTAGACGAGAAAGAAGTCCTTTGTCATCAGAATCTCGGTCATCCAGCCAGACTCCTGAAATAGTTGGCGAAGAGGGAAGAGGGAAGAGGAAGGGGAAGGTCACCTCGTCGAGACGACCAGGCGTCCAAAAGCAAAAATAAATCCACCACCCAGAAGATTAGAGATTTAGACGCCTATATTGACGCCATCAACACCCGCACCAGCATGCTAGTTACCGTAGATGCTTTGATCAAACAGAGCGAGCCCCCATTCACAAAAGGGTGATAAGAACCCGGAGATGCTTTGATCAAGGAAGTGAACTAATGTAGATGCTTTTATCAAGGAAGCGAACTAACGACCGGAGTCCTCATACTCCACCTTGCCGTCCTAATTTAATATTGCCATCACTCAATGCCCCCATTGCCCAAGTGCTCACATAGATCAAATATGAAGAATTTATTAAGTGGCTTGGTAAAAT
>BRYE01000017.1:16289079-16294079 GCA_030159115.1 Actinidia arguta var. hypoleuca | reverse complement strand
AAAATCTGTCAAACATGGTGAGAAAAGGAAAGCAACCATCGGATAACAGTGAAAGCTCGGACGAGGGGGAGGAAAACAAAGGAGAAGAAGGGGAAGCAAGCAAAGAAAAGGAGAAGGAAGATAAGGAAGCAGAGAATGAGGAAGAAAAGGAAGGTGACAGCAATGCAGAACTTGGCGACTCTTCCGAGACTGATTCGGATGTTATTCCACTCATCTCTCGCGCTACACGACGATGATACAGTACCGGCAATTGGGAATTGAGATCAAAATTCAAAAACACCCCGGAGACGGCTCTAGAAGTATCTCCATCTCCATCTCCATCCCCATCCACACCTGTCCACAACGCGTCATCTACCTCGCCCTCTCCATAAAACTCTGTGTTTTGTTGTGGGAAATGTGTTATATAATATGTATGAATTCTGATAATTTATTTGGTTTTGGATAATGTGTATGGGAAATGATTTTAACTTCTAAGGTTTATGTCGTATGATATGATTGGTATGCCTTGATTTAAGTTTGATGAACAATGGGTTATGCCTTATGGCTTATGGAATGACATTAGCATGCCTTAAACTAATGGTTTATGATCTATGACATTAGCATGCATTAAGAGGGATGCAAATTTTTAATTTATGGTTATCTAAGGGGCTAAAACAGTTTCCCTTCGCCAGTTCAGTAAAGATTCTAATCGTTTCAATTCATAATGTTGCCAATACAACTAGAAGAAGTGCAGTAACAAAAAAAATTTAGGACAAGGCAAGAAAATTTTTATTCATTTAAAAAATGCAGAATAAGAGTTACAGCTCGCCAAAAAAATGAATAATAATGAAAATAAAAAAAGAGATACAAGTGTTCAGGGAAAAGGGGGCTAGTGTCACCCTTCTCCCCATTCCCTCATTGTCTTCCTTCTCCTCCTCAGCCTCGTTCTCCTCCTCGAGCAAATCGTGATCGAGACCCATGCCTTCAAGGTCTATGGCGAGGTCGGGATGATGATGGCGAAACTGCCATTTACAGAAATCAAATTCCTCGCCAAAATTCAGATGAAGATTTGAACTCCTCCATGGCGAATTTCTTGGAGCGAGCCACACTTTCTCTTAACTCCACCACTAAAATCCCTGACTCCGCCAGCTTATTAGCGATGGTGTCTCGATCTTCCTTTATTTTGGTCAGCTCGTCGAGTTCCTACTGCTCTTGAGCTCGAGCTCAACCAACTATTTTTCTAGTTCGTCAGCCAGTGTCTGGATGTAGGACATCTTACCTTCTAGAGATGCAGCCTGACCTTATTGAAGGGCCTCATCCTCCCCCACTTCCCTGCTTCACACAGCCAGGGAAGACCCAAGTACAAACGTCTGTTACAAATAAATTTTAAGGACACCCTGAATCAAAGAAAACACCAAAGGAAAAATTGAGATCGGAGCCGAGGTAGTACTTGGCCAATGACATGGAAGAGCTTTGTGGCCGTCTGATCCAGAGTTAGCTTCTCCACCTTTTCCTTGTCAGCAGGTGGGATCACTCCACTCAAAATCTTCTCTGCTATAGAGGGACTACTCATAATAGAGGCTTTAGGCCCCAGGACAGTCCCGAGGCTGGCCGAGGTGCCCTCCCCGGGCCTTGTTGCAGGAATGACTTTTGAGATCGCCACATTGACGGGTTTTACATTCTTAGCCTCGGGCACCGAGGCAGCCTCCTTCCCCTTGGAGCTTCTAGTAGCCTTGCCCTTCTTGCTAGGTGAGTTGACGGAGTCCTCTCTCGGGCGTTTCTCGCTAATTACCACCCTTTTCGCTAGGATGGCCCTCGCCATCGAGCTGTTGCCTTTAGATTCCTCAAACTTTTGGCTGAGCTTCTTTAAGATGATTCTTTTTGACATCCCTGCAAAACAAATACCGACATCAAAACAAAAAAGAGGAGAAACACTTTAAAAAGAATAAAGACTATACCATCCGATCTAAGCTCAGAGGGGAGCCATGATTTTGACTAGCTCCCGAGCTTGAGCTCAAGCTCAAGGGACGCGAACTTGAGCTCAAGTTGCGTAACTCCTAGGCATCTAAAGAAGGTTGGACCTTTGCCCTTAAGACAGATAGCAAGACTTGATTAGGAAGGTGAGATAGAATTCTAGTTGTCCTCCTAATTATTCCTATGTACTTTACTGAGTTGTTCATCTCAGGAATGGCAGGACTTACCCGCGTCACCCGAATAAGTAAATGCGCCATCGGCAGGTTGTCCCTCGCAAGTATTCCTAACTCCCGATGCCATGGGCTCGGGAAGGTCAAAGCTTCTCCGGAAGGACTTAGAAGTGCTAGGATTGAGTATAGCCCTTTTCCCTCTACCGAGCTCAGGATGTTATCAAATCTTTCTAACTCATCCTCAAATAATCTGGGCAGCCCATTGCAGCGTTTACTTGAGGAGCATGTCAAATAATTATTGCTACTGGAACACTTAAAAAAGAAAAAGAAAAAGCCCATAAGAATTAAGACTAACTTGGGACGCCCCACAACCTTGGGACTCGTGGAGCCCAGCTTCGTGAGGAATTCTTTTAGGAAACTCCTAGTCATCTCCCAAGATGAAGAAAAACTTTTTCTTCCATCCCTTGACGTTGCTAGGATATCCCCCCAGTAGAGTCTTCTTCGACCTCACCTTAAAGTATAGCCATTCTTGATCTGGCTTCAGATTCTTGTTAAGGTTGAACAAATTTCTAAACTTGAAGAGGGAGAGGGTGTACTTGTGAGCTCACCACAGCACTATGGCGTAGACAACACTCCGCCATGCGTTGGGAACGAGCTGAGCAAGATAAATGTTGTTGAATTGCATGATCATCCTGATTGTGGGATGAATGGAGAGGCGAAGACCAGCATGAAAGGCAGCCTCATAAGAGGCCATCTCACCAGGGCGGGAAAAACCAGTAGTTTCACCCACCTCAGGAAGACTTATTTGGACGTTCAATGGAATAAAGCAGAACTCCCTAAGGCGATCTAAATCGTCCGGAGTCATGATGCTCTCTTCCTTCTCGAGTGAGGGAAAAGGGATTCCTGGGGGACTATCTCATGAACTAGGGAAATCTCTCATAGGCAAAAAAGGAAGTGTGCTGACCTCGTCCGTCATGTATGATTTTTTGCCTAGATGGTCAGATATCCAAGATGCCAAGGAATTTTTTGAGTTTTCTAGGTCGGTTCTACTGAATATGCACTATTCAAACGGAAGTAAGAATTAAGGTGAATTAGTACTTACTGAGTTACGGACGAGGAGGCGATCACGAACAAAGGCGAGGTGAAAATTGAAACAAGCAGCAAGTCGACAGTAGTAACAATAGAGTACGAATGAGTGAGGGGGACCCCTTATTTGTAAGAAGTACCAAGGGCGAAGATCTATCTACTCCAATGACTAATATCACGCGACGCTTCGAGTTCCGAGCTCATAATCGTCGTTCCCTCCAAAAAGCCATTCTGTCATTAAAGTACTCCTACACGTGTCCGCCTGTGGAAGCTTGCTATCATTACATGTTGACGCCATAAGAATTGTGTCACTTGATCTTCTACTTGAAGATCCCTAGTGTTCCATCTCGGCTTCTCGAGTAGGGAGGGCTACTAATGTGGGGTAAATTCACAACTTCCCATACAAGTTATTTATCTCGCCATATGAAGTTCAAGTCGCCAAGGCTTACTCCAAATTATGCGCAAGCCATGCGTTCTCCACCTCACCTGATGGCGAGGGCGATATATGGTCGCCCGAAGACTCCGTCCTCAAGGGGAGTCCCTCTCCTTCACAATTCCTATAATTGTGGAATATTCTCCATATGGCAATCTCCTATATTTACTCCAATATCTCCGGGATATACTTTCATACTTGGTTGTTCGAAGATCACGTCGTACTTTTCTTACACAGCTCTCCATTCTTTAACTACAAAAGGGCAGCTTCCCCATTATGAAAATGTACAACTTAATCCCGGCATACACATATTTATAACTCTGCTTTTTTCATTGCTTAGCTTATTCTCGCCTTGGTCTGATTCATACGTTGGAGGAGTTTTGAGCGGCCTCGCCTTGGTCGGTCAAGTTTATTTGTTTGCGTAGGTCGCCCGAATTATTACTGAGATCTAGAACCGAGGTGAAAGAGCAATTCTGACTATTAGTTACTCGCTCCAATTTTCTACCACAATAATTTATGTTAATGTTTCTATTTTTGTCAATTTTTGGAATACAATTCAATTTCTTTTTCCTAGAAGATTTAATTATTTTTTATCTCGAAAGTTATGCAAAGTGTTTTGTAATTGTTTCTGTTCTTTGCTTTTGGAAGAACAGAAACAAAATGGACCTAGAAGCTGAGTTTGCCCATTGTGACAATATATTTGAATGGAGATTTCTTTAGTTTGTGTTTAAATCTTGAATTTGTGATATAAAAATAAAAGTAAATAATATTTAAAAGAAGAAAAAAAATTACATAGAAGCGAAAAATGAGAATAAATTAATATATATTAGTCAGGACTCAGAAATTATATTTTTATTGTGTAAAAACTGTGTATATTGTATAAGCAATTTTATTTCACTTATTTTATACTCACAAATCCAATATCCAAACATCACCAAACAAAATTTATATCGGGTCCACCTACAATTAAAAATTACATAAAGCGGTACCACATTGCATGCACTTTATAACACTACTACAATAGTTTGTAACAAACGTCACAACACCACCACAAAAAGCATCATAACCAGCCACCATCATATTGATGAGATAAACAACAACTCACAAGCATGGATAACCTAAACTTTTATTACAGTACATCTATTGATAACGACACAACAAATGATTTGTAATCGACATCCAAAAAAAATGCTCTTTTAAGCCTTCAGCCTAATGTTCAGCGCTCCTATTATTGAGTACTATACCAGCCCATGTATTTTGTTAGGAGAGAGAGAGACCGAAGTTAGGCAACAAAAGTACTCCTAATTTTTAGTGGGTTGCCAATTTAAAAGAAAAGATTCCCATGGACCACTATGTTT
>BRYE01000017.1:16271579-16274079 GCA_030159115.1 Actinidia arguta var. hypoleuca | reverse complement strand
TCTCCCCATCGTCACTGACAAATGTCTACAATCGGACCGGTCACAATCTCGTGGTTGATCAGCCACAACACGTTCATACCCCTCCACAACGTAGCCATCCCATGGTCCTTCATCCCCATCCAAAACCAACCCAGCCCTTTGTATTGCTTAATACGCATGACTCTTCACCTCTTTCTCATGATCATAGTGAACCATCTTGTTTTACTACAGCCAATAAATTTCCACATTGGAGTAGGGCCATGGCTGAAGAAATTATTGCACTCCTTAGTAATGGCGCTTGGACCTTAGTGCCTTCTCACCCCAATATGAATATTCTTGGCTGGAAATGGGTCTGTCGTGTCAAAAGAAAAGCTGATGGATCTTTTGAACGCTACAAAGCTTGTTTGGTAGCAGAAGGGTTTAATCAATAGTATGGTATCGACTACTTTGAAACATGCTAGGCAAGTCGGTGGACATATAATTTTTCGAATCCATAGACATGAGATTTAACAAGTGGTTTCCTGATTTGAAATGGGTACCATTTTTTCAATTGTAAGAAACTGTGTACCCTAGTTTGGTGAAGTTATTTTACACCCACGTGAAGGTAGAGGATCAGGTTCAGATTGTGTTGTCACTAAAGGGTGTTGAAATTGTCATGTAGAGCACGGACCTAAACTGGATTCTTGGCATTCCTAATGGGAGGGTTAGAGTCCGTAGCAATTGCAAGCGGAATGAAATCCCAAATTTCAATTACCTAGAAGCTATTAGAGGAATAAACGGTAAAACGGACTGGAGAGGATAAAACATTTGACTTGAATATTCTATCACTTCAAATGAGACTACTCCATCACGTTGTCAACCTCATAGTTCTACCACAAGTTGAAAAATTCAACAAGGTTACGTACATACACACGTTCATTATGTGTTATGTCATGAACAAGGTACGAGTTGATTTGGGCTATTTAATTATCTCACACGCTGGAAATGTGCTACTAGAATACTAAAGTCAATTTGTCACACGCGATGTTAGTTACGAAATTGATGGATTCCTATGGCGTGGACTGCAATTATGAAATCGGTACCAAAACAGATGCCCATTGTATTTATGCTAAAAGTGAGGGGAAATGGACGAAAAAGAATGTAGGTGGCCATGTGGGGACCACAACGCCGCAATAGTCAATCTTGGAAAAAGAACCGGCAGCAGAGGAGGTTGTGAAGGTTGGAGGTAGTCACACGGGGGAGGAGGATTTGTTAGTTGACCCAAACCGAGGGTGGGACATCCCGCGTGAGGTTATGGATGAACTTCAAGCCATCAAAGAACTTGTCCAAACAATGAACGAGAGTATGGCGAAGATGAAAAGTGACTTCGAGGGGCAGGTGGAGGACATGAAAGTTAAGGTGGATGGGTTGGGACGGACAATGGAGGAGATGAAAGTAGAAATACCAATAGTAAAACAACAAGTTGATACTTCAATCAGAAGCGGGGACGATTTTGTACATTATGTGAATATAGAAGTGGACAAAATGGGGGAGGCAAATGCTGGAATTTTGAACAAGCTATAGGGCAGAATACGATAGGGGTGTGGCTGAAGAGTTATGGACCTTCATGCAATGGATGTGTACTAGGTGGTACAACGAATTTCCATATGAAATGACGAGGCGAAGGCTAAGAGAATGACCATGGAAAGAGAGGAAGCTAAAAGGAGAAGGCAAGGGGAAATGGAGAAGTTGGATAGGAGAGCGAGGGCGAGGGTGATTGAGGCATCCCTTTGCGAGAAGTTCGCAGCCCTAGTGAAGAGAGATGACTATGGTGCAACATCGTTAAGTAATACGGGTTTGCCAAGATGATGGAGTGAAGAATACAAGTAATGACAGTCTTGATCTAATGTTTATACTATGTGTAATGAATATTTTAAGCAAGAGGGTGTGGAATTTGAGTAACTTTTGTTGGATTTTTTTTAAGGGTCAGCATTAAGCAACACAATATTGAGACCTGCTACAGCCCAGATTGCGGGATTGTTCTGATGGGATTTTTTTTCCTTGTTGGAGTTGGGGGTAGGATGAAATATGTGGAATTGTTGCTAGTAATGCTGGACTTATTAAGGCTGTTTTGATATTAAATTATGATGCCGATAAATTTTTTGGTCCTATGATTATGTGAACTAGAACAATGTTATGACCTGGGTGAACTGCTGCATTTTCTTGAATAAAGTAGATAACTCTCGCCAAACAGTGTCGACACTATCTAAAATTATTCTTGGGCTCGCATACTATGGTGTTGAAACTTTATCAGTTGATGTGGACATGTTTTGGGGTCAGCTGAGATGTGTCAACACAATTATATTTTGGGGTTGACACACGTTGCCAGTGCGACACTGTGTCGATGCTAATTGTGTGTGATGGCAACCCAAGTACGTCATCACGTTTTGGTGTCGACTCATGTGTGCCGAGATATTTTTATTTTGTGGTATACACACGTTCTCAGTGTCGACAATGTGTCGACCCTAGTTATGTTTGGTGT
>BRYE01000017.1:16259079-16264079 GCA_030159115.1 Actinidia arguta var. hypoleuca | reverse complement strand
CAGCATGATAAGCATTGGTCAGCTAGCTGAGAAAAGACTTGCAATTCTTGTACAACAAAGAACATGCCAAATTCATCATCCTAATAGAAGGCTAATTATGGAGATTACAATGTCCTCAAAGTGAATGTTCAAGATGTTTGATCAAACACAACTGAAGGAGGAAGCTTGTTTCAACTCCTTACTGGAAGATCCAACTCGACTTTGGCACTACAAATATGGTCATCTAAGCTTTAATGGCCCAAAAATTCTTCAACAAAAGGGAATGGTGAAAGGACTGCCTTGTCTTGAAACCTCGTCGAAGGTATGTAAAGATTGCATGGTGGGAAGCAACAAAGAGACCCATTTCCTAGGCAAAGCACTTAGAGAACTTCTCAGATTCTTGAATTGGTGCATGCCGATATATGTGAACCAATCAACCCTATGTTGGACAAAAGGTACATGATTAATTTTATTGATGATTATAGTCGTAAAGTATGTTTTTATTTCTTGGTTGAGAAGTTAGAAGCATTTATTACCTTCAAGAAATATAAAAATCGTGTTAAAAAAGAGACTGATTCAAGTATAAAAGGTCTTCGTACTGATCATGGGGGTGAGTTCACATCACTTGAAATCACTAATTTTTGTAGTGAGAATGATATTCGAAGACAATTGGCAGCCGCATACACCCCTCAACAAAACGGTGTTGAGGAGAGGAAGAATTGAACTATCATGAATTTGGTTCGAAGTATGCTTTTAAGGAAGAAGATTCCCCAAGCATTGTGGCCTGACTCTGTGAATTGGGCAGTTCATGTTCTCAACAGGGGTCCAACTCTTGTAGTGAAGAACAAAACTCTAGAAGAAGCTTGGAGCAAATTCAACCCATCAGTGGGCCAATTCAGGGTGTTTGGGTGTTTGTCTCATATTCATATTCTTGATTGCAAAAGAACAAAGCTCGTTGACAAAAGTGGAAGATGTGTTTTAATTGGAGTTAGTGAGGAGTCAAAGGCATGCAGGTTGTATGATCCCATTTCTTAGAAGATTATAATAAGTAGAGATGTGGTGTTTGAAGAAGGCAATAGCTGGAATTGGGACAAAAGTCATGAGAAATGTATTTTGGCTAACTTGAATTGGGAGGACAATGACAAAGAACCAGATGTAGCTGCTAAAAATGGAGATGAAGCTGAAACTGATGAACATAGCAGAACTGAGGAAAGTGGAACTAATGGCTCAAACGGGTCAAATGAAGGAAATTTATCTAGCTTAGGTGAAGATCCTTCTCTTGAATCTCGTGAACCAAGGTTAAGAAGGCAACCAAGTTGGATGGGGGATTACGTAAGTGGAGAAGGTTTATTGGAGGAAGAAGACATGGCATATTTAGCCATGTTTTCATCCAATGATCCAAATCTATTCAAAGAGGCACTAAAAGATGCAAAGTGGAGAACAATGATGACTATGGAGATTGAAGTTATAGAGAACAATGATGATTATGGAGATTGAAGGTTGATGTAAAATGGGTGTATAAGATGAAACTCAATGAAAATGGAGAGGAGTTGCAAAAGGCTACACTTCATAACATGGCGTGGACTACACTGAGTTTTTGGGACCCATAGCATGTTTGGAGACAGATCGATTGGTGGTTTCTTTTGCAGCTCAAAAAAGGTGGACGATTTTTCAATAAGATGTAAAGTCGGCTTTTCTCCATGGAGAACTTAGTGTGTAATCCCCCAACCTATAATAGAATTTACGTGAATTAAATTAAAGTTTTGGAGATATTTTTCGATAATAAAATTATACCTGAATAATATTTTTTGGTAAAATTAAACAGAAATCTAGACACATATCCAAAAAAGAGGACACGTGTCAAGCCATGAGAGATGACTCATAGTGTGAGCCAAGGGGTGGATGACATGGGATGATTTTCCAAAGGTTAAGTGTTGGACAAAAGTTTGTCCCAAACCTAGGAACTTGGGAAGTTTCCAAGGTGAAACTTGTGTATGTGAGAAAGAAACAAAAGAGAAAGGAAATAGAGGAAGAAAGAAAAAAAAAGAGAAAGGAAAAGAAAAGGAAAGGAAAGAGAGTAAGAGAGAACTACAGAGAGAGCTTGAGAACTTGACGAAAAAGAGAGGTTGAAAGCTCGAGAGATAGAGAAAGAGGAAGGGTGAGAAAGTGGAAGAGAGAAGGCAGTAAAGGAAACCACGCAACGCTTCTCCGGACTCCAGTTAACACCCTTGTCTCTTTCCTATTTCTGTAAATTTTTTTGTAAAGTAAGTGTCGAACACTTTAGATAGGAGGAGTATGCCCTATCATGGTAAAAACTTGAGAAAACATTAAAAATATGGCTCGTGTACGCCGTGGTAGGCTTGAAATTGAAGCTCCGGCGTGTTTGATTTTTCTATGAAATCAATAGTTAGTATTTTGGGCTTAACTTTCTCATACAACAACCTTTTGACTCGATTCGAGTTGCGTATGAAAGTTATTTCAATACCTACAACTTTTATTTTAAGTTTTTTTTCTTAATTTAGAGGTTTAGTAGCTTAAAACATGCTTGGAAGTCAAGATAAAAAATATGTCTTGTCTTGAACCGGTCCAACTTTTTTCTAAAACCTTCTGACTTGTCTTGAATCGGTCTAATTTCTCCCCGACTGGTCCAGCTTGTCAGAAACCTACTATTGAGTCTTGAATCGGTCCAGCACATACCTGACCGATCGAGGTCCGGAATGTTGCCCGACCGGTCCAGCCTCAAAAAGTTTGGAAAGTTTGAAACTTGATTTGGTTTGTTTAGTGCCCGAGTTTATTCCGATACCCTATACACTTATCCTACTCTTAGACTCGGTACAATAGGGAGTAATCTAAGTTAGATAAAAGAAATACACAATTAAGCGGAAGGCTAATTGTGAGAATTGTTAACTATAGGATTGAGACCCGAGGGGTCATTGTCTTAGTCTGGGAACAAGTACGTGTGGAAAGCAGGGTTAAGCACAAGGTGAGTCTTTTCATGTTTTACATAGCATAAAAGTAACATGTTTTATGTTTTATAAATAAAAGCATGATTTGTATTTAAAATTGATATATTTTATGTTTAAAAGTATGCTTTGTTTGGTTGTACCATAAAATTATGAAAATGAAACTTGCGAAAGTATATTTAAGTCGATACATAATTCATATGATGTCCCATTCGCTAGAAAGAGAATATAGCGTGGGTTGTAATAAGGAGATCATGACTAGATAATTGTTGAATGAATTCATACCAAAACGGCAAGGGTAGCACCCTATATCCTGGTGTTTGTTGAACGATTAAGTATATTGCAAGTTGTCAATCGTAAATGAACTTAAAGCTTGACGTAGAGTCAAGGGATAGTTGGCGTACCTGAGCCATGATTATATTTGAATCTTTATAGATAGTCAAGGGTTGGCTTAATTGAGCCATGGATTGACAAAAAAGTGATTTCATATTTTTAAATAAACCTAATTTTTATATATTTTTATAGGTGCATGTATGTTTTATATAACCTGACTCACACTAGCCTAATGCTTAAGACGTTGTCGAACGTAACTCATTTCAGGTGATGAAAATAAGAAAGAACGCAATTGAGGGCAAGTGACCCTAGCGTATTGATTTTTGATAGTCCTATACTATTTAATAGTATAGGTGCCATTATGTTTTGAACTTTATATAGTTTTAGAACTTCTAGACTGATACAAAAGTTGCTGATGGTTGTGCTGGTTTGTGGTCAGAACCGTGTTGATTTTTGTATATTAGAACCATGTTGATAGTTGTGTATATTTACGTTCAGGTTGAATGTAAGGATATGTTGTTCATTTTGTTTAAATGTGACATGTTAGCTCTCTGATTTTATTGGATGATTTTTGTATATTTTTCATTCAAGTAATATATTTTGAATGATGTTAGTAAATTCCTAAATTGAGTTAGTTAGAAAGACCTTACTGGTATGGGATTTCATTGGCCGATCACGTGGCACCTATATAACTGGTGGGATCCAGTGTATAACGAGTTGGGTCAGGTCGTGACATAGTGAAGAGGTTTTCGTCGAGCAACCTCTTAGTTATGAGAAAAAAGATAATGAACAGAAAGTTTATAGGTTAAAGAAGGCTTTATACGGTCTAAAACAAGCTCCACAAGCATGGTATAATCGGATAGAGTCATATTTTACTAAGGAAGATTTCGAGAAGTGTCCTTAGGAGCATACTTTGTTCATCAAAGCAGGAGAAGGAGATAAAATTCTAATTGTATGTCTATATGTTGATGACTTGATTTTTACGGGAAATGACAAGCATATAATTGTTGAATTTAAAAATTCTATGATGCATGAGTTCGACACGACATACCTTGAAAAAATGAGATATTTTCTTGGTATAGAAATAATACAAAGAACGGAGGGTATTTTTATCTATAAAAGGAAGTATACACAAGAGGTGCTGAAAAGGTTTGATATGGATAAATGCAATTCAGTCCATTATCCAATTGTTATAAGTTGTAAACTCATGAAATATGAGAATGGAGTAAGGGTTGATAGTAGTCGCTACAAGCAAGTAGTTGGTAATCTAATGTATCTGACTGCTACTCAACCAGATATTATGTTTTGGGTGAGTCTTTTGAGTAGATATATGGATCATCCCACAGAGCTTCATCTTCCAGCAGCTAAGAAAGTGCTAAGATATCTAAAAGGGACTTTTGATTTTGGGATATTTTATAGAAATGAAGGAGATGAGAAACTAGTTGTCTATACAAATAGAGGCTAAACTGGAGATTTGGATGATAGAAGGAGTACTTCAAGATATGTTTTTTTGTTGAGTTCATGAGTCGTTTCTTGGTCATTGAAGAAATAACCAATAGTCACTTTGTCTACCACTAAAGTTGAGTTTGTTGCAGCAACTTTATTTGCTTGTCAAGCAGTTTGGGTAAGGAGGATTTTGAAGGGTTTTAATCATGTTCAAAGTGGTGGTATAATGGTCTTTTGTGACAGCATCTCAGTTTTTGAACTTTTGATGAATCCTCTATT